>KK905760.1:3511-13527 GCA_000696445.1 Aquilaria agallochum
AAAAATGATGGGCAAAATAAATAATGTGGGTGGAGGCTTATGTGGAAAATATTTAAATGGAACAAATGGGATGGCCGGCCATGGTTTATTTTACCATGCAATAATGGCCAAATCCCTCCTTTAGCCCTCCACCTTTCTCCAATTGTTCAATTGAGTCCTCCCACAAACTTTTCCTTTGAGCAGTTGAGTCCCTCAACTTTAATTTCCACCATTTAAATCACCAAAACTCTTGGCCTAAGCCAAGCATAATTCATAGAGTGTCCAACACTCATTAATGCCCATTCCATAAATAAATTTAAGATCTCCCGAGCTTACCGAGCTCAATTCCCATTTAGGGAAAAATTTCCATGTCTCCTCAATTAAATTGCTAAGTTTCCAAATTAGGAAAATTTTTATTTCCACTAATCCTCTTAACTCGGGACTTAATCATTTAGCCCTTTCCGGGTGTAACAAGAACCCCATTTCATCCTATTCATGCAGTATTACAAGCTCTATCCAGTTCTGAAGGGTGGCTTTTATTTCATGCTACCTCGGGGATCTGGGAGCACGAAATTTATGTTCACCTTTGCTACCAAGGATAGCTGGCGAGGGTGGCAAAAGAAGTTCTTTTTCCTGAAGGTGGCGGACGCCTGGTCACAAGTCCCGACTAAGTGGGCTTGAGGAGAGCTGGAGGTGGATGTCATGGATCCCAGAAGTTGCTAACTTTTGAGTTGGTGGTGAGGTTTAGGTACTTTGACAGACGAGTCCATGCTGTCGCCGACTGGGATGCCGAGGTCCCTCCACGCTCTCTCTACCTTTTCCCGATCATGTGGAAACTCATGACCGAGGATGTCCTTCAGGAGTTGGGGGTGGTTACGGAGCACAAGACGGATCTCGGCATGCTAGCTCCTGCTACCGCGAGGAAGGACTCTTGGCTAGTGAAGCTCCTTCAGAGCGAGTTCATTTACGAAGCCTTTCTTGAAAGAAAGTTTCTTTCAAAGTTTTTCAGCATAAGTGCCAATGGACTCACACTGATGTTTTCCTTTTTTTTCAGAGATGGGCGATGAGTCTGCCGCGTACTAAAAGTCTCTCTTCCTTGGTTAGGCCAAGAAGGGAGAACAAACAAAGAAGAGGCGCAAGACTTCTGGGAGCGGACCGTCTTCGGTCAATAAGGTAAAGAAGGACACCCTTCTTCCCCCCTCGGAGGACATTTCGGAGGTCGGCGATGTCATTGTTATTTCCACTAAGGTTGGTGATGTCATTGCAACTTCCACTAAGGCTGGTGATGTCATTGCAACATTCACCAAGGTTGTAACTTTCACCGAGCTTGAAACTGCCATCGAGGTCCCTGCCAGGGTGATTGCCCTTCCTGCTTCTCTGAGTCCCGCCACATCGGCAGATCTTGTAGGCTCTTTGGCAGAGAGCCCTTCTGCCGAAGAGTTGGAGAAACGCCGAAAGGGCAAAGGCAAATATTTTCCTGCCGACATGGAGGAGGCTCGGGACTCTGATAACGACTGTGCTGAAGTCGTGCCAGGTTTGCCTCTTATCCCCTTTTTCACTTGAGATCTTGCGGTCTTTCATAATCGAGGGACTTTTCACCTGATGAGACGTATGCTTGTTTCTTTTTTACAGAGGACTTGGCGCCCCTGGCTTGGAAGATTGAGCATGCTCGAAGGCGGGCTCTTCGGGATTCCCATGTCCTAAAAGACAAAGTTCCAAGGGAGCTGTTCTAGTTTTTCACGGAGGACATGAATCTGTTCTCCGAGGATTGCCAGGAGATGGCTCCCCAAATGGTGAGGCGCGTGCTTACTCAGGCATCCTTCAAGGTAGTCACTGAGGTGTGTGCCTCAGAGGATGCCCTTACAAAAAAAGTTTTCGAGCATGCTGCTCAGGTAATTCTTTAGGCTCTTCACTTTTCCTCCCCACTTTCTTGTCTAAGTGTTCTGGCTTTTCTTGCGCAAATTTCACTAAGTACCTTTCTTTCTTGCAGCTTTTGGGGTATAGTGGATACCTCCGAGCTTGGGCAGCAAAGCAATCTGCGGTTCGAGCCTAGGCCGAAGACAAATTGGAGAAGGCCAAAGTCTTTTGTGCCAACTCGATGCTGACAAACACCATGTTGACCAAATATGCAGGGAGAAAATTGCCAATCTTCGGGAGGAATTCTTGAATGGCCAAGAGGAGCTCTTGAAGGATTTTTCCAAGAAGATGTCCGACCTTGGCGATAAATTAGTCAACCTGACTTCGGCCAATGAGACCCTTCAAAAGGAAAAAGAAGGGGAGTCTGCCCTCCTGCCGAAGGCAAAGGCTGACAATGCTGAACTCGAAGGCAAGGTCGACTCGCTAAAGAAGAAGAAGAAAACCGAGGAGCTGAAGAAGAAGATTTCCAACCTTCGAAATGAGGTTCCAGATCTTCAGAATGAGGCGGACGAGTTAGATGTTGAAAGAGAAAAAGCCGTCCAGGCGTCCAAGGTTGCTTTTCAGGATGGCTTCTGCCTAGCTCGTCATTAGTTTCTGAAGAAGTATCCGAACCTTGATCCTTGTTTCCTGGCTGCGATGGATATTCCCGAGGGGCCTTGGTGGATGTGGTCAAGAGTCAGGTTCCTCAACCTGCCGTTTCCTCCTCCTGCACCGAAGGCGATGGTGAAAGGCTCAGGAGCCGAAGCTTCCCATGGCGCCGGGGTCTCTTTGATATTCTAGGACATTTGCCTTCTTCTTTTTCTTTGTACTTTTCTTCTTGCAATCTTCTCCTTGAACCAAGACCTTCTTCAATGAATTTTCCTTCATAATTTTGGCTAAGTCTTTTTGAGCAATTTTTGTTTCCCAGTTGTCCTGACCACTTTCGGTCAAGGGACTTTGGTACTTCTTTGCTTGTTTCGTCGGCCATCCTTCGGGCGAACTTTCATAGCTAGCGAAGTTCCTTGAGGGAAATTTTAGCCTGCCCTTGCCGGCCGTGTTTGGTAGTCTTGACCTCTTTTGGGCATATAACCCAACTAACTTCGGAAGGAACATGAGACTTTCGGGAGTCCATGCTTCAGCTTTGTTCGGCGAACATTCTCATATAGGGGAAAACTTTCTGCACTTAGACAAATTTCTGGCTTGCACCATTTCTTGTCTAAAAATTCTAAGTACAGAATTTCTTTAAGGCGCCCAAGTGCCTTGTACTTTTTCAGTTTTTCTCCCTTCGGTGTTGCCAAGCTTGGATGCTCCCATTCGGACCTCATTTAGGACCAAATAAGGCCTTTTCCTGTTTGGCCAAGGTACCCTACAGGACGGCTTTCAAGGTTTTAATTAAGCCTTCCAGAGGCAAGGTCTCCTTTTCCTTTTTCCTTTTGGCCTATCATGCAAGTTTTCACTTATGGTCACCTTTTGCCGAAAAGGCCTTCTTTCGAGCTCGGCCATTTCTTAGTTTTTGTCAACTAGGACGAGGTTAGTTCTCAACCCGAGGTCATTTCCTCCTTCGTCAAACATCTGTATGATGGCCGAACTACTTCAAATGGATAGTGGCTTCTGTACTGGAGATAAGTGACAACTCCTTAGTACAATAGGAAGTTCTCCTGGCCACTTTCCCTTTGCATCCCTTATAGTCCTTTTTTTATAGCTCTTTTGGCAACTCTACTTGTCTGTTGCTTGGACGCTGAGCTAGTGGGCTACAGTGCCTTTTTATTCCAAAGCCGGTGATGATTTCTTGAAATCCTTTGTCCATAGATTGGAAATCATTACTGGCCAGTATCACCATCGGTATGCCAAATCAGTATATTATGTTTTTCCAAACGAGTTTTTGTATATTTTATCGGCATGGTCGCTAGGGGTCCTACCTCATCTCACTCAGTGAAGTAGTCCTCTGCTAACACGCAGAACTTCACATCTTCGGGTCTTGTTTGGAGTGGCTCGGTGTAATCTTTTCGAGGTTATCCACTCCAAAGGCAGTCATTGGGCGCTGGCGTGTTTCTGGCCACTTTCACACCTTCTGGACCAATTGTCCTGCGCCCTTTTACCGATATATCTTAATAATGGTATTGCGTACCTTTGCCTGTGTAGTTCTTCCTTAATCAGGAAATATCGTCTGGAAGGTCTTTGCACTTTCTGCTGCTTCATGAGGATTTACGGGACTTCTTTGGTTACGAGATTTCTTTTTGTAGGATCTTTCTGTCTTTTGTACGAGGTTATTATACCCAACGTTGTCATGTTCGGATGGCCCAACACGATTGGTAATCAAATTTGATCATTTTGGTGGACTCCCTGCCTTCAGGTGCCTGAGGAAGCATCTCAGCGCCCTGACATTCTGCGCTAGGGGTTCCACTGGCAAGGAGTTTCCATTCTAGATCTACTCTCACTCTGTCTTCCTTATTGGTTTCAGCCTTCCCTACTTCTGGGATTTCGGTGATGTAGTCTGCCAGTACCTGGGCGTTCACTGCCCTTCTAGGCTCATACGTGATGTAGTACTTTCTGAGTTCGATGCACCATTTTGATAGTGTTTTCTGAATGCTCTACTCTTTTTTCATGATGTCACTCAGAGGCGTGTCATTTCGGATAGCGATAGCGTGTCCAGGGAAGTAGAGTCGGCGTCTTCTGCCCGCCAGTCAAGTCGTAGATGACCTTTCGGGGGAATGGGTTTTAACTTCGTTGCCGAGGATATGGTGATTTTTTTCCTCTCGTGTAGAACTCTTTCGGCGGGGAGGTCTGGGTCATCCCGACCCTGCTTTTCTGTAGGTCATACTCTGGGGAGCACGCTTCCCGCCGAGGACTCATTGTTAGTATTATGCCCAAAAAGCCAATCATGAGATGATTGTATTTTTGCACATTGAGTCATGATATTTTATTGAGGCATTAATCCAGCAATTATGTTTGTTGTTTTGTTTCTGCGTAACGTAATAAGCATAATTGTAACCCTAGAATAATGATATTCTTAAACGTCCCTAGTCTAGTATTATTGTGGAGCGGGTTGCAATAATACATAATGACTAGCATATGTGGAGACTAATATGAGATATCTAGTCTACATATGGGTGAGAGATCTCAACCGAAAATTAGGTATGAAATTTTCGAACACCCGGTTTACCCCGTTTCACTTGGATCCTGGAGGGTTTCGGTTAAATTCCGCTGCGCTGTTTGGCTCCCGAAACCCAACACTCATGTCGTTGATCTCTGTTTCGCAAATTCCTGTGAATTGATATGGGACTCTCATCCCAATGAGGTACTGATGAGGGGGCCTTCAGCCCAAATTTTTCTGCGGCCATCTTTAGCTTAGCTGCTGCCTCATTTTGCCCATGACAGGGCATGGGAATTCGCGTAGACTAGCCTATGGTAATAGTCAGAGGCCGCTCGCCCTTAGTCAGGGAGGTCCTCGCTTCCATTATTCGGTTGCCCGTTGAATTACTGGCGCAGACAGGGACCTCTAGAGTCCCTTCTCCTTAGAACGCCTAGCTTCAACTTTAGCAACCTGGGTGTGTTCGCACAGACGGTGCCATCTGATGCGGGTCCAATTGGGCAGAGCCAGGATCTCCATTATGTGCAGTGGTGAGGGCAGCAAGGGGTCCTGGAGGTGCAGGCTAGTCCAGAAGGAAGACCGGTGTCCTGGGTGGATCACCTTAAGTGATGGCCGCAACTTCTTGGTCCCGTGACAGGGTGATGACAGGAAGGACCTCCAGTTTGGGAGAGAGTCCAGAGGGGAGATTCTTCAGGGAGACCTGGCTGAAACACTCAGAAAACAGGGGTTAGGAGGCCCCCAGGGTGGTTTTCTAGGGGGAACCTCCGACGCCCAAGTCAATGCTTTTAGAGAGAAAGGGACATAGTAATAAGCACCAAAAGCTCTTGCCTGGCGTGTCTTTCTGAGGGCTGAAGGGAGAGTATTCAGGTGGAGGGAAGAGAGCGTCCTCTGTTCAGGTGGAGGGAAGAGAGCGTCCTCTGTTTTCCGGCCTTTCTGTCCTCTTTTTCTCTCTTTTGAAGAGCCCCCTGTCTGTGACCATTTCTCTAGTATATAAGGGACGGGGTGATCCCTTCAGATTGTGGCACGTGTATGGACGGATGGTGTTCATATTTTTGGGCGTTGGGCCCCTAGTCGCCTGCTGGCACCTCGGGCCGCAAGCCGTGGTAGGTGTAGCCCGACGTGATAGGACGTTAGACAGCGATAGTGTGTCATAGCGTGTCTAGAGGCGATGTGTCGGAGACGTATGAAAGTGGAGTGTTAGAGACTCTTTGATGGCTTTTATCGTACAACCGAGGTCCCTTTGGTTGATGTCTCCATCGGGGTGAGGGGCCTTTTCCCAGAGTCAGACTGAAACTTCGACATCTTTGTCTTCGGTGGGCTTTCTCCCACAGGGGGGTTGGTCTTTCTCCCCCGAATCTGGTTCGGTCACCCTCCTGAAGGAGGCGCTACGCTGGCTCCCAAAGATGGAATTGGTGAGCTACCGAGGTCATGTGCCTCAGCTGTATGACTTCCTTCACTCCGGTGTCCTTTCTGAGGTCGTATGACTCAGGTGTCTGGCTCCCTCTTTCCCGTGGTCAGTAGGTGGTCAGGGCGATAGCACTTCGGCTATCATAGCTGCTTTGGTGAGCACTTTGAAGAATGGTCGACATCGGTCACCGTACTTGGAAATGAATCTACTACGGGAAGTGATTCTTCCGGTAAGCCTTTGTATGTCTTTAATGGTTGTGGGTGTTTGGAATCTTAACAAGGCTTCGACCTTTTTGGGGTTGGCATCTATTCCTCTCTCTGACACCATGAACCCGAGGAACTTACCTGCACTCACTCCAAACACGCACTTTTCAGGATTAAGGCGAATGCCAAACTTCTGAAGCCGTTGGAAGGTTTCACCTATGTCCAAGATATGATTACTAGGCATTCTGCTCTTAACTATCATATCGTCGACATACACTTCCATGTTCCTCCCTATCTGGGAGTCAAATACTTTATTCATCACCCTCTGATAGGTAGCCCCTGCGCTCTTAAGCCCGAAGGGCATTCTAACGTAACAGTAGGTACCAACTTCGGTGATGAAGGTGGTTTTCTCTTCATCTTCAGGGTTCATCTAGATTTGATGATACCCGCTGAAGGTCTCAAGGAAGCTGAAAAGACCATATTCGGTAGTTAAATCCACCAATTGGTCTATGGCTGGAAAAGGGTAGGAGTCCTTTGGACAGGCATCATTCAGGTTCTAAAAATTGATGCACATTCGGAGCTTTTCGCTCCCTTCTTTTATGGCGATAACCACATTGCTGAGCCATTCGGGGTATTTAACTTCTCTTATTACCCCTGCCTCAATCAGGTGCTTAACCTCAGCTTTAACGAAGGAGTTCTTATAAGCTGATATGTTTCATTTTTTCTGCCGAACTGGCCATGCATCAGGGCGTACTTTGAGGCTATGGTGGATTATGCTGAGGTCAAACCCAGGCATGTCTTTCAGGGAAGTAGGCGAATAGATCTTTGTTCATTAACAAGAAAGATAGAAGCCTATCTTTGTCACCCTTGGCCAATTTTTTCTCCACTTAGGTAGTCCGGCCGGTGATTAGCTCTACATCATCTGTTTCTACTTTTTCCAACTCTTCTATTCCCTCCTCTACTTTTTCTTTGCCTGTTATGACTGCTCTTTCAGTAGCCGAAGTCTACACTTGGACCTTCGCCTGGCTTTGTCTAGCCTTAGTGACGATTCTCCTGACTTCGGCTTGGTTAATGAAGATCTTTGCATCTTCTTCTTTAGTTGCGAAGGTGACAGTTAAGTACTTTACATCCGGGTGGATGTGGAGATTGCCTTGAGTTTGCCTTCCGAGGATGACGTTGTATGATGAGGGTACATCAATGACGATGAATCTTGTCATAACGGAGGCAAATAGTTCTTCTTGATTTTGAGGCAAGGTCCCATTCAAAATTAGGGGTAGATCAATGCATGCAAGAATTGGGAGCTCGGATGGCCCAACCCCAAAGGTAGGGGAATTGACTGTGTTGAGGTCACCTTTTGAGATGACTAATTTAGGCAGTAGGTGCGAGAAGATGATGTCGGTGTTGGAGCTATCATCCAGGAGCACTTTTTTGACGTCCCAAGTCCTTATCCTTGCTGTAACCAGGAGTGGGTCATCGTGGGGGAACTTTACAGTAGACCCGTCTTTCCATACAAGCCTTTTCGGTGAGTTGCCATACTCCATCATGGAGATTTCTCTTATCTTCCTTTTCCTTTCGGCCAAGGGTATCCCTGTAGTGATGGTCTGGATGACCCTTGCTGATGGTGGCAGATTCTTTCGAAGACTTCAGTCCTGACATCTGTCAGAATCATAGTCCTCCTCCTCCCCCTCATTTGTTCTTCCTTTCTTCCTGATGCCCGGTGGCTTCATCGTTGAGGGTCATGTTGAATGGTGGAGAGACTTCCTGCGAGGAAGAATGCCTAGAGGCCAGATCGACGATGGGAGTGCGCCTGAAAAGCTCAGAAAAAGTGGGTCAGGAGGTCCCCAGGGTGTTGTTCCGGGGAGGAGCCTCCGACGCCCAAGTCAGTGATGCTGAAAGAAGGCAGAAGAAATAGCACTAAGAGGCTTAGTGGACTCGCCTGGTAGTGTTTTCTCAGAGAGGGAGAGTCAGATTATTTGTCAGCCCCTTGTCAATGCTTGTTTCCTGGTATTTATAGGAATGTCCAGCCCGTTCAGATCGTGACACGTGTTCGGTCGGATGTTCTCTGATTTTCTGNATCCTCAAGTTTTCTAGCGTACCGAGCTCGAGTTCTTTGGCTTTTCTCCCGAGGCGTGTAATCCCACATTTTCCTGGCCGTTCTTTCGGCAGGGAGTTCGGCCAGATAGAGGCGATAGCCATTTGGCTATCATATGCCCCCCTTTGGAAAGCTGAAGTGACGACTTCGGTTTTGCACTCTTTTCCGAGGATGCTCATTGGGAGTCTACAGGGAATAACACCTACGCCGAAGATACACCTCTTGCCCGGAGTCATGGGCTATTTGGCCATAGGCTGTCTTTTGGTGTCTTCGAGACAACCTGCTTCTTACCTTTTGCAGGTCTGCGCAGCGTCGCGCCTCATGACCAGACGTGTCAGTCTGAGCGGCGCGTCCCAGGTTTTTAGGGATGTCATACGACGTGTCCCCTATTTTCGGGAGGAGGCTAACACGTGGCATGCTGTCATTGGAGGAGAGTTGCGTCGGTTTCAAAGAGCACGTCTTTTTGGGTGCAGGGAGCAGTTATGGCGATGGTTCGCCTTCAAAGGGTACTTATGACGACGTTTCGGTTACCCACCCTCGTCCTATAAATAGGCGTTTTCACCATAAGTCCCTTTTGCTTTTGCTTCTGCTCTCTTCCTTGTTCTACCACTGTTTTCGCGCTTTTTCTTGCTTTTTGTGGCGGGGCTTTTTTAATCAGAGCTTTTTCCGGCAACCTTTCACGATGGCGTCCTCCGATTTTGGCAAGTCGTTTGGTGGGTTTTCTATTTTTCTAGAGTCTTCTTGATTCCTCAAGTTTTTTTCTGGAAGTTGTTTTCTTGCCTTTCTTCAAACTCATTTTTCTGTCCAAAAAATGCCTATCCCTGAGAGTTGGCAGCCTATTTTATCTCATCCCTGTTGCACCAGCCCCGAAAAACTAGAGAAGTGGAAGAAAAAATTCTTTCTTCCCTCATATGCCATCACCAGGCTACCACGGGCTGACCACTATGCTTTTTCAAACCATAGTAATGAGGTTACCGTTTTCTGAGCCCAGCTAAAGGACGGACTTCGGTACCCTCATCCGAAGATGGTTTGCGACTTTTGCCAATTTCATGGTATTGGCGTGAACCAGCTTCCACCGAGCTCGTACTGCTATTTTAACGCCTTTCTCTGTATGTGTGGCGTGTTCGGGATAAAACCCCATTTTGTGATTTTTATGCAGTACTATAAGCTCTTTGTGGTCCCGAAGGGTGGCTTCTATTTCATGCTACCTCGGGGATCCGGGAGCAAAAAATATATGTTCACCTTTACCACAAAGGACAGTTGGCGAGGGTGGCAACAGAAATTTTTCTTCCTGAAGATGGATGAGGCCTGGTCGCATGTTCCGACCAAGTGGGCTCGGGGGAGGCT
>KK905763.1:0-17912 GCA_000696445.1 Aquilaria agallochum
AGACTCCTCAGCCAATATTCTGGTAGGGAGTTACTACCGAGGAGGCAATAGCCTTTGGCTATCAAGTAGTTTACCGTCACCACGCAGAATTTCACTCCTTCAGGTGCTGTCGGGAGTGGGCCGATGAGGGCAATGCCCCATACTACAAAGGGACAGAGGTAGTCAGTCGAGTTTATTAGTTCCGAGGGTAATCTTTGAACTTTTATGTGTCTCTGGCAACTGTCACATTTTTTGACAAACTGTCTTGCGTCCTTTCTTAATGTGGGCCAAAAATACCCTTGGTGAAGTATCACTCATGCCAAAGCGTCAGTCCCGATGTGGGCATCGCAGATTCCCTCGTGGACTTCCTCGAGAATTGCCCTAGTGTCTTTTTTGCCAATACATCTTTTGCAATGGACTTGCAAATCCCTGTCGGTGTAATTCTTCCCCATTAAGAAGTATCGTCCAGAACGTCTTCGCACTTTTACCGCTTCGCGGGGGTCTTCGGGAAGCTCCGAGGTTATAAGATACCTCTTTATAGGATTCTCCCATCCTTCCTCCGAGGTTGTTGTGCTCATTACCATGATGCTGGGGTGACTCAATATTTCGGTGAAGTTTTTTGACTTCGCCAGACTATCTGCCTCGGTGTTGCTTCGTCGAGGCACATTTTCAATATGCACTGCATCGAATTCCCGGATGAGCTTTGACACAAGCTCATGGTATTTAGCCAAAGTTGGATCATTTGCACTGTACTCCCCTGCCATCTATCAGACTACCAGTTGAGAATCACTGTGGGCTTTCATGTTTCTCACACCAATCTTTCTAGCAAGGCGCAACCCTGCTATGAGGGCCTCATACTCTGCCACGTTGTTGGTGACACTAAACCCGAATTTGATGGCTTGCATTACTTCCATGCCTTCGGGGCCACGTATGACTACCCCAGCTCCCTGGTGCTCAGAGCCGGAGGCCCCATCGACGAACAGGGTCCATTCTGGCTCACTGTTGCCAAGGTCAAACTGATCACTTTCGGCGAAAGGTACTTCGGCAATGAAGTCTGCCAGGGCTTGGGCTTTTATTGCTTTCCTTGGTTCGTAAGTGATATCATACTCTCCGAGCTCTATGCACCATTTGGAAAGCCTTCCTGAATGATCTACCCTCTTCATGACATCCCGAAGGGGTAGATTACTTGGGACAGTGATGGGATGAGCCTAAAAATATGGACGCAGTCTCCTACTTGCTAGTACTAAGGCATAAATAGCTTTTTCAAGTAAAGGGTACCTGATTTCGGCTCCATGCAGAGATTTGCTCACGTAATAAACTGGCCACTGAACCGCTCCTTCTTCCTTTACTAGAACCGAGCTCAGTGCTTTTTCAGCAACAGCAAGGTAAAGCACAATGGATTCTCCCTCTCGAGGTTTCCGAGGAGTTGGTAGTCGGGCCAGATAAACTTTGAGCTTTTCCTAGGCTTTTTGGCAATCCTCGTTCCAAGGATGATCATTATTTCCGAGGTTGCCACTATTTTTTGCTGCCTTAGTGAGCACCTTAAAGATTGCTCGGCACCGATCTCCATACTTGGAGATGAACCTGCTAAGGGAGGTTATTTTGCCCGTAAGCCTTTGCACATCTTTTGTTTTGACAAGAGTTTGAAATTCAAGTAGAGCTTTGAATTTTTCTGGGTTGGCATCGATACCCCTTTCCGATACCATAAATCCGAGGAACTTGCCCAAACTTATCCCAAAAATGCACTTCTCGGGATTGAGATGAATTCCAAATGCTCTAAGTTGGTGGAAAGTTTCCTCCAGATCGGCAATGTGGCTGCCAGGCAATGTTCTTTTGACTATCATATCATCCACGTAGACTTCCATGTTTCTCCCTATTTGTCAACTGAAGACCTTGTTCTTTAGCCTCTGGTAGGTAGCTCCTGCATTTTTAAGCCCGAAGGGCATTCTGACGTAACAATACGTACCGACTTCGGTGATGAAGGCAGTTTTTTCCTCGTCCTCGGGGTTCAACCTAACTTGGTGATACCCTCTAAAAGCATCTAGGAAGCTCAGGAGCCCATATTCGGCAGTTGAGTCCACTAGTTGATCTATCGGCGGGAGAGAATATGAATCTTTAGGACAAGCATCATTTACATTTCGGAAGTCGACGAACATTTGGAGCTTGTTGCTCCCTTCTTTTGTCGCGATGACTACATTGCTTGGCCATTCAGGGTACTTGACTTCCCTGATTACTCCTGCGTCTAACAGGTGTTGGACTTTGGTTTTGATGAAGTTGTTTTCATGTGCTAAGAGGCTTCGCTTCTTTTGCTTGAACGGCTTTGCCTCAGGGTTTACTTTGAGGCTATGCTGTATTATGTGAGGGTCTACCCCGGGCATGCCTTTCGGTGAGTAGGCGAACAGATCTTTATTCATTAGTAGGAAAGATACAAGCTTTTCCTTTTCTCCTTTGGCCAATTTTTTTCCTATTCGGGTGTTTCGGCCTGGGACGAGCTCTATTTCTTTCGTTTCTACTTTATTGGGATCCTCTGTTCCTTGTTCTCCTGACTCTTGTGCGGGCAGAGCCTTTGTTTTTGTAGTCTACGCATAATTCGTCGCTGGGGCTTTTCTCACCTTTACAAACACCTTTCGCACCTCCCCCTGGTCGATGAAGATCTTGGCATCTTTATCCTTGGTGGCAAACGTAACTGTTAGGTACTTCACATCCGGGCGAATGTGGAGGTTTCCTTGCATTTGCCTTCCAAGGATGGTGTTGTATGACGAAGGGACATTGATGACGATGAATCTCGTCATTACAGAGGTGAACAGCTCCTTTCTGTTGTTTGCTAAAGTTCCTTTCAGCATCAGAGGAAGATCTACCCATCCAAGGACGGGAAGTTCGGACGGCCCTACTCCAAAAGTAGGAGAAGTGACGGATTTGAGGTCACTTCTCGATATCCCCAAGCTTGGTAGCAGGTGTGAGAATAGGACGTCTACATTTGAGCCATCGTCAAGTAGTACTCTCTTGACGTCCCAGCTTCTTATCCTTGCCATAATTAGCAAAGGATTGTCATGGGGAAAAATGACGGTGGATCCGTCCTTTTGGGTGAGCTTTTTTTATGGATTCCCGTACTCCATTACCGAAATCTCTCTGGCTTTTCTTTTTCTTTCCGCCGACGGCAGCCCTGTGGTGATCATTTGTATTACTCTTGCCGGGGGCGGGGGATGCCTTTTGGAACTTCGGTTTCGACGCCTGTCAGAGTCATATTCTTCATCCTCTACCTTTCCTTCTTCTTCCCTCCTTCCTTTGGGGGAGGGTATGCGCAGGTAATGCTGAACTTGTCCTTGCTTTATCAGTGTCTCTATGTACTTCCTCAGTTGGAAGCAATCTTCGGTATCATGCCCGTGGTCTCGATGGAATTGGCAGAATTTTTTCATATTCTTCCTGTTGTCCGCGGTCATGGCCTTCGGATGTTGAATCTGAGTCCCTTGCCTTTCTATCGCCATCAGGATGTTCGTCCTCATGGTGTTTAGGGGAGTAAAGGCGATGGGCTTCCTTCCCTTAAACTTCCGAGGGTGCCCACTTGTTTCAGCTGGGTAGCGAGTTTGCTGACTCGGTCCCTCGGTGCGGACATGATCGGACCTCGGGCCTCCCATTCTTAGTTCTTCGACGGTCATGTGCTGCTCCGCCCTTTGGTAGAATTCACCTAGCGTGTCAGGGGGATCTTTGGAGAACTTGTAGAACAGCTAGGAGTCTCTTCCGAAGTCCTCGTGTCATGGCCAAGATACGTATCTCCAACCTGAAATCTGGGACACTCAAGGCTTTTCTGTTGAACCTTTCGACGTAGTCGCGTATGGTTTCACCATTTTTCAGCGCTAAATCGAACATTTGGACGAGCATTTTCACCGTTGGGTGGCTCCCGATGAACTGCTGCGTGAAGGCAGCAGACAGTTCTTGGAACTCCATGATGCCTCCAGGAGCTAGCGAGTTGTACCACGCCGTGGCCGGCCCAGCAAGGGTGACCTCAAAGCATTTGCACAAGCTACCATCATCAGCTCTGTGCAGTATCATACTGCGCTTATACTTGGTCAGATGAGCCTGGGGGTCGGTTCGGCCATTGTATGTTTCCATCCGAAGTACCCGAAAATCACTTGGCATAGGTGCCTCGACTACTATTTGGGTGAATGGCGACTCGTCTCCATTAAAGGTTTCTGACAATCTAGCCCAGACGAGCTTTCGAGCTACTTGTCTATCCACTCTTTCTATCCTCTTTAGGATTTTCTCCATGAGGAGTGTGGCACTAGGTTCTTCTTCCTGCTGCCGATAGGCTTCTAGGAATGGAGACTGACGTCTTCTTTTTGGGGAATGGCTTCGGCGCCGGGGAGACGGTGACTTTGCCTTGGGGGTGGAACTCTTTCGGCGAGGGGCCTTGGGTTGCTTTGTCCCTGTTTCTCCCACAAGTTGCGCCCTGAGGGGTATGTTTTCCATCGAGGATTCATCGCGTTGATCCCCACTTCCCAAGCTCCGATGAGTTGATCGGGGGCTCTTCTCACACCGAGGTGCTGGTGATGAGGGCCTTTGCCCTGTGGTTGGCTGTGGCCACCTTTGATCTAACTGCTGCGTTATTTTGGCTACAACCGAGCACTGAAATTCGTGCAGGAAGGCCATAGTAATAGTCAGCGGACGCTCATCCTCGGGCGAAGAAGTCCCTGCCGCAGTTTGTTCGGTTGCCGGTTGAGCTTATGGCGCGGACGGGGACCTCGGAAGTCCCTTCTCCTTAGAACGCCGATTTCAACGACGGCGACCTGGGTGTGGTTTCCCACAGACTGCGCCAGCTGATGCCCTTCGGCATCTCCTTTGTGTGTCATGGTGGGAGGCCCGGGATGAACGTACTCTGAGAATATAACCTGAAAATGATAGGAAGCAAGGGTTAGGAGGTCCCCCGAGTGTTTTTCCGGGGAGGAGCCTCCGACGCCCAAATGAGTATCTTTGAGGTCATCAGACGATTAAAGAGTAGAGATGTATTTTATCTCAAATTAATGTCCCTCCTTTACCTGGAATAATTACCAAGTATTTATAGAGGGACAAATAGTAGTAGTCCTTCTCGGTTGGTCGGCCTAGATCATGACACGTGTTCGGCAAGATGCGTTCCACGTTTTTTGGGCAATAGAGGACTCCTAGTCAGCATGGGCTGCCAAGCTAAGGCTCTGAGATGACCCGAAAGTGGCGTGCTGGGGTGTCCCTGCAGGCGGTGTGTCAGGACGCGGCTGGGGGCCGGATTATCGGGGATACGTCAGAGGTTCCTTAAATGCTCCATAAATGCTCCTGCCGTACTCCCGAAGTCTCCTTCGGTAGAAGAGACCTTTTCGGAGAACTTGTCTCCCGAGGTCACTTTGGTATTGCAGGAGTGTACCTCCCGAAGGTGACCTTTCCCGGGGGCACCCCCACTTCCGGGGATAGCCTATCCGTCCCCCAAGGTCCGCATTGTCACTTCTCGGCACAAAGAAACGCCGAGTCTGAATTTCTCGAGGTCGAACATCCTTCCTTCTGTGGTGGGTGATCTCTATTCTGAGGTTGGTGCTTTGCCTGAACCCGTGCCTCCGAAGGGTGACCAGCACCTTGGCTATCACCACCGACCATGGAAAAGAAAGAGCCAGACACCTGAGGCACACGACCTCCGTAGCTCGCCAATTCCAACTTCGGGAGCCAGAGCAGCGCTTCCTTCAGGAAGGCGGTTGGACCAGCTTCGGGGGAGAAGGACTAGTCACCCTCCGAGGGACAAAGGCCCCCGAAGACAGATACGCTGAAGTTTTGGCCTGACTCCGAAAAAAGGCTCCTCACCCTGAAGTGAGACATCAAGCAAAAGGACCTCGGTTGTACGGCAAGAGCTATCAAGGAGTATCTGACACTCCACTCACATACGTCTTCAACACGCCACCTTCAGGCATGCGCTGACACGCCGTCGCAGTCTAATGTCCTGTCACGAAGGGCTACAACTCACGGCCTGAGGAGCCTGCAGGTGGCTAGGGGCCCCCACGCCTAGAAGTATGAACACCATCCAACCATACACGTGCGGTACACGTGTCATCATCTGAAGGGGTCACCCTCTTCCTTTTATACAAGGGAAATCATCATAGGAAGGGGGGCTCGGCTCTCCTCCGGAAAAGGGGGGCTCGGCTCTCCTCTAGAAAAGGGGGCTCGGCTCTCCTCTGGAAAAAGAGGCCTTATGGCGAGAGAACAAAGAGAGAGGCCGAAAAATAGAGGATGCTCTACTCCCTCCGCCTGAATACACTCCCTCCGCCTGAATACTCTCCCTTCGGGCCTCAGAAAGACATGCCAGCAAGAGTCCCTCGTGCTTATTATTGAGTATCTCTCTTTCTCAAAGCACTGCCTTAGGTGTCGGAGGTTCCCCCCGGAAAACCACCACTGGGGCCTCCTAACCCCTGTTTTCGGAGTATTTCAGCCAGGTCTCCCTGAAGAATCACTGTTCCGAGCTCTCTCCCACACCGGAGGTACCTCCCGTTCTCCCTTGCTCATGGGACCAAGAAATTGCCGGCCATCACTTAAGGGGATCCACCTTGGACGCCTTCCTTCTGAACTAATCCGCACCTCCCAGACCCCCTGCTGTCCTCACCACTGCACACAGTGGAGATGCCGGTCCGCACCACAGGGCGGCATCAACTTTCACTTCCAGGCCCACTCCTGGATTGTTCCTTAAACTTCTGCTCCAATGCCAGGGCACTCTACATAACAGAGTAGTAGTCCCTAGCTCCCACTGGCCTGAGAATCTGCCTCAACTCAGGCCTTAGTCCCCTGATAAACCTCTTGGTTCTTAACTCTTCTTGTCCTTCATACTGAGGGGCATACCTAATCAAGTTCTTAAACCTTTGCTCATACTCTTGTACACATAGGTCCCCTTGCTCCAGCTAATCAAACGCAACCTGCTTCTAGTCCTTTTGGGCTTCACTTGCATATTACTGGTGAAAGACCTGGAGGAAATCTGCCCATCTCATAGATCTCCTCCTAGCTGGGGGCCTCCTCTGATTCCTTTCCTGGTAATTTCTTTATACTGCCCTCCACCAAAGCTCAACATTTCCTTCTAGCCTGAAGGTGGCTAACAGTACTTTCTGGGTGGATGTAACCTCCATTCTTTCAAATATTTTCTCCACTTGGTATACCCAGAACTAAGCCTCATCTAGGTCACATCCTCCTCTGAAGACTGGAGTTTCAATGCCAGGAATCCCTCTAGCTGGCCCTCCTTAAGTCCTCCCTTCCTTGGTCTCTCGCTCCTCTTTTCCAGGCCTCTGGTTCCATCCCTAGATGATCTATCCTTTACTGTAGTCTCCTCAGTAGAGGGTTCAGTCCCCCTAGAGTATATATAAGCATCCCTTTCTTCAATATCTAGGCTGTCCTCATCCTCCTCCTCTGTCCTGGGTTCTTGTCTAACTTCTGATCTCAGTCTCCTAGCCCTAGGATGCCTCCTTTCTTCATCTTCTTCCTCTTCTTCTTGGTTTCATCCAGCTTTACTGGACTGATCATATCCAACTGGGTCTTTGCCAAGCCTTCTTATCCTCCTTCTTCCTTCTGTCTCAACTAGCTCTGAATTCTCCTGGTGTTGGGCTTGGCTTCTAGCCAAGGCTTTGCATTCCCAGCACCAGTTGACCCACAGTAGCATGTAGTGACTCCATCATCACCTCCATTCTCCCATGTCTGTCTCTGCTAAGTCCAGGTACTTGTAACATGGCATTTGGCTCCTCGGCCAAATTTATGTTCCATATCCTTTGCCTGTGTTTCAGGCACATTTTCCTGCATCCCCTTTATCTGATGGGCTGCAGTATCTCCTTCCTGTCTCAGGGATTCTCTGTCCCTGCCTCTTGTTCTCATCCTGCACTTCAATTGCGGATATTCACATATATCCAATAATATAAGTCTTATATAAGTTAGACTTATGTGCGACACTGTCTAGGCTAATGCTCTGCCATTCTAAAACTCAGGCTCTGATACCAAACAAAGCCTGTAACACCTCACACAGGCCCTGACCCATTCACTAAGTGGTACTCTCACCCAAATTGTAGTTTAGTTACCAACTTTTCAATTCGTCCAACTGAAGTTGCTTAACCTTAAGTCTTATTTTCTTAAGTTATTTAGCCTGGGAGGTGGCCTAGGAGGCTTATGAGTAAAACCCAATTAGTCACTTGCAGCAGAAGTAAGGCCTAATACCACTAACTTGCAAAACAAGCAAGGTTGGAATTTAATAACTTGCATGAAATGCAAGGCTTTAATAGTTAACTTGCATTATAAGCAAGGCAAATACTCAATGGAATTTAAGTGTTTCAGATGTGTGCAATCAAGTGTCCTATTTAGAATGGCAACCAAGAAGCCCAAGATATCATTTAGTTTGAAAACTCATGTTTTGAGTGCACATGAACATTCGGCCATAATTAGTACAAAGGTGGTTCACAAGAAGAAAATACTTCACATTCATACCAGAACATACGTAACCCATAAGCATTCATCATTTACATCTCCAAAACCAAATCACAAGTGCAAGCATAACTTGGCCCACTATGGTACTCCATGTACCACAACCACTAGGCATAACTGAGACTACATACATATGTACATAACCAAATGTAGTCTACCTAGTACACCAAAACATGGCCACATGCCATGATTCACAAAAGTTTTCATTAACCCAAGTTACACTTACAAATCGAAACCTCTAATGTCCAACAAGACATTCAGTATGCCATAAAGCAGGACACACTGCAGTACAAGTCCTATGGCCATGTTCATGGTCATAAAGGTGAAAACTATGATCAGAGCAATTGTCCACATATCCATGCTACACACCAAGACAAGTCCCACACTACAAGCCTGCATAACTTAAATCATAAGTCTCGGCCAACTTAAAAAATAAGACCTGAAACGTACAAAGTTAATCAAGNGCACATACCTTGGTACACAAGCAAAGCTAGCACAACACAATAGCAAACTCAAGCTACACTATTTAGGCCGAATATCCTTTCCTGAAAAATAAGATTATGGGCAATGAGTATAATACTCAGTAGAGTTCACCATTATTACCAACTCCTTAAAGAGCTTATTTAGTTAAGCTAAGTGTATAACTCAAGGCTTAACCTCTTCAAGCTCATATTAACCTGCAAAAATAAGACACAAAGACAACAAAGCCACAACATATATATATACATACTAGCAAGTCCGAAACATATAGGCAATAATAGCAAGTAAATGGTTAGCAAGCACAAGGAATCACTCAAGCACACAATGAACACACTCACACACCACAATAACCATTCGGCCAAATACCATAACATGTGCCATTATGCACTTTTGCACACAAAACTTCACCATAAAGTCCACTTCCACTAGAGCTCCGAAATGCCTAGCAAATTGACCTCATTCACTAGGATTTCTAGCACATGTCCATAGTCAATTAGCTAATTAACAATCAACATCTCAATAGCCCATCAAGTAACTAAGCTCATTTAGCACAATTAACCATCATTTAGCCACTTTAATACTTGAATCATGGTATATACCAAGCAATCAAGCAATCTAGTGAACCCTACCTCAATTCCAAGCTTGAGTTCCTCTCGGTCAATGCTCAAACACCCAACCAAAATGCTCCTCAACAAAATGGCCTATTACGTCACTAATTAGGCATTAATACTCCTTGTTCATGGAACTTATACCATGTATTCAAGGGAAACATAAGTAATTACCTCAAACCCAAGCTTGAAATGTCTCGGCCATTCCTCGTTTTTTCAAAACAAAGCTTAATCTTGAGTTGCTAAGTGCCGAAACCAAAGACTCCAAGCTTACTTCCTTCTATCAAGCTCCAATTTGCCTCCTTTGTGCTCTAATTCCAAACCCTTTCAGTGGAAAGCTCAAGAACACAACCAAGAACTAGTTTCGGCCTAGGAGAAGTAACCCGAAATGAAGGCAAATGAGTTAGTGGAAGCATGCATTTTCGGATACAAGCCACATGTAACCAAAATGGTAATAAGCTAGCTTTCGGTCTCACAAATCTTGCATGGCTCCAATGAGCCTTCACTCTTTCATGCTACCCTCAGCGAAGCATGGTGCTCCAAGGTCCAGATGATGCTACCCTCTATGAATGTTTTAAGGTGACCCTCTCCGGTCCAGCAACGGCATGGTATAACTCCCTGGCCTATGGAACCTTGGTTTCCAGGAGTTGTCTACTGCCTTCACCCAACAGTTCATTGCCAGCTGGCCAATAGCCAAGATGCCGGTACAGATGTTCGACATAGCACAGCAAAGTGGGGAAACCATTCACGACTACGTCAAAAGGTTCAACCGAGAAGCACTGAACGTGCCTGAATTTCGGCCAGAGATTCGCATCCTCGCAATGATAATAGGACTTTGGAGAGACTCCCAACTCTTTTATGAGTTCTTCAAGGACCCCCCAGACGCTCTCGGGGAGTTCTAAAGAAGGTTGAATAGCATATGATGGCCAAAGAACTTAGAATGGGAGGACTTAAGGTGGAACACCCTCAGGCAGAAGGACTAAGCCACCAGCCTCATCACTAGAATAAGGTTGGAGGAAGGCCTTGAAAACAAAGCGGTAAAAGGCCAATGACGTTCACTCCCCTGAACGCCATGAGGGCCAGCATTCTCATGGCCTTGGAAAGGCAAGGGACTACAATTCCAAGGCCAAAAGCCATGACTTCGGAAAACAAGAAGAACATGAAGAAGTTCGGGCAATTCCACCGAGATCATGCCCATGACATCGAAGACTGCTTCCAGCTGAGGAAGTACATCGAGTCTCTGATAAAGCAAGGCCAACTTCACCGGTACTTATGCATGCCTTCTCCGAAAGGAAGAAAGGAAGAACAAAGAAGGGGGGACGAGGAGGACTATGATTTTGACAGACGATGAGACCGAAGTCCTCAAAAGAATCCACCACCATCAGCAGGGGTCATCCAAACCATCACTACAAGGATACCCTAGGCTGAAAGGAAAAGAATGATAAGATAAACCTCCATAACGGAGTATGGGAACTCGCCAAACAGGCTTGTTCGCAAAAACGAGTCCACTGTGAAGTTCCCCCACGATGACCCACTCCTTGTCATGGCAAGGATAGGGGAGTTGGGACGTCAAAAGAGTACTTCTGGACTACGGCTCCAACACCGACATCATCTTCTCGTACCTACTGCCTAACTTAAGCATTTCAAAAGGCGACCTCAACACAATCAACTCCCCCACCTTTGGGGTTGGGCCATCCGAGCTCCCAGTCCTCGGATACATCGATCTGCCCCTAATGCTGAAGGGGACTTCGCCTCAGAGTCAGGCGAAACTGTTCACCTCTGTTATGACAAGGTTCATCGTCATTGATGTTCCCTCATCATACAATGCCATCCTTGGAAGGCAAACTCAAGGAAATCTCCACATCTGTCCGGATGTAAAATACTTGACAGTCACCTTCGCAGCTAAAGAATAAGATGTAGAGATCTTCATTGACTAATCAGAGTTCAGGAGGGTGTTCGCCAAGGCTAGACAAAGCCCGACGAAGGTCCAAGTACAGACTTCGGCTACTGAAGGAGCAGTCATGATAGGCGAAGAGACAGCAAAGGAGGGAGTAAAGGAGTTGGAAAAAGTAGAAACAGAAGATGTAGAGCTAGTCCCCGGCCGGAACACCCGAGTAGGGAAAAAACTGGCCAAGGGTGACAAAGATAGGCTTGTATCTTTCTTGTTAATGAACAAAGATCTATTCGCCTACTCTATGAAAGACATGCCTGGGGTCGACCTCGACATAATCCACCATAGTCTCAAAGTATGCTCCGACGCAAGGCTAGTTCGGCAGAAGAAATGAAACTTGTCAGCTCATAAGAACTCCTTCGTTAAAATGGGAGTTAAGCGCCTGATGGAGGCAGGGGTAATAAGAGAAGTTAAATATCCCGAATGGCTTAGCAACGTGGTCATCGCCACAAAAGAAGGTAGTGAAAAGCTCTGAATGTGCATCAATTTTGAAAACCTGAATGATGCCTGTCTAAAAGACTCCTACGCTGTGCCAACCATAGACCAATTGGTGGATTCAACCACCAAATATGATCTTCTCAATTTAATCGATACCTTTAATGGGTATCATCAAATTCAGATGAACCCTGAAGATGAAGAAAAAACCGCCTTCAGCACCAAAGTTGGTACCTACTGCTATGTCAGGATGCCCTTCGGCATTAAGAATGCAGGGGCTACCTATTGAGGCTGATGAATAAAGTGTTCGAGTCCCAGATCAGGAGGAACATGGAAGCCTATGTCGATGATGTGATAGTTAAGAGCAGAATGCCTAGTAATCATATCTTGGACTTAGACGAAACCTTCCAACGACTTCGGGAGTTTGGCATTTGCCTTAACCCCGAGAAGTGTGTGTTTTGAGTAAACGCAGGAAAGTTCCTCGGGTTCATGATGTCAGAAAGGGGAATAGGCGCCAACCCCAAAAAGGTCAAAGCCTTGCTAGGATTCTGGACACCTATAACCACTAAAGATGTACAGAGGCTCGCTGGAAGAATCTCTTCTCTTAGTAGATTCATTTCCAGGTACAGCGACCGATGTCGACCATTCTTCAAGGTGCTTACCAAAGCAACCAAAAGCAAAGGCAACAGCGGAATCGAGGAGCACCCTTGGAACCAAGAATGTCAGAAAGCTTGGGATGAGCTTAAAAGCTACCTAACCCGATTACCAACACTTCGGCAACCTCGGGAAGGAGAGCCTCTCATCCTCTACCTCGCTGTCACTGAAAAATCTGTGAGTTCAGTGCTAGTGAGAGAAGACGATGGGAGGCAGTGGTCGGTATATTATGTAAGCGAGTCCTTGCACGGCACCAAGGTTAGGTACCCATTGCTCCAAAAAGCCATTTATGCCTTAGTACTCGCAGGTAGGAGACTACAGCCCAACTTTTGAGGACAACCATCATTGTCCGAAGTAGCCTACCTCTTCGTGACATAATGAAGAAGGTAGACCATTCGGGGAGACTATCAAAATGGTGTATCGAGCTTGGGGAATTCGACATCACTTATGAGCCAAGAAAGCCAATAAAAGCCCAAGCATTGGCAGACTTCATCGCCGAAGTTCCAGAAATCAAGAATGCTGAAATCACCTCAGAAGACCTGATAAGGATTAAACCAGAGTGGAAACTCTTTGTCGATTGTGCCTCAGGCACCGAACACCAAGGCGCTTGAGTGATTCTCCGGGGCCCCGAAGGTATGGAAGCCACCAAAGCCATCAAATTCAGTTTCAATGTCACCAATAATATCGCCGAATATGAGGCTCTCATAGCAGGATTAAAACTGGCTAGAAAAGTTGGTGTGAGAAACCTTAAGGCCCACAGTGACTCACAGCTAGTAGTCCGACAAATGACAAGAAATTACGCTGTAAAGGATCCAACCTTGGCCAAATATCATGACCTCATCAAGAAACTCATTAAAGAGTTTGACTCGGTACATATAGAAAATGTGCCATGAAGAGATAATGCTGAAGCTGACACTCTGGCCAAGTCCAAAGAACACACTGAGGTGCTGAGTCAACCCAGCACAAAGATAATGTGCGTGGCAACCTCGGGAGAAGGATGGCAAGATACCATCAAGAAATACCTTGCAACTTCAGCACTCCCCAAAGACCCTGCTGTGGCCGCAAAAGTGCGAAAGTGCTCTAGGAGATACTTCCTCATCGGGGAGGAACTACACAGATAGGGGTATGCAAGCCCCTTACAGAGGTGAATAAGTGAAGGGGATGTCAGAACAATCCTCGAAGAAGTTCATGAGGTAGCCTGTGGTTCCTACATAAGAACAAATGCCATCGCAAGAATACTACTTCGCCAAGGTTACTTTTGGCCTACCAAAAGAAAGGATGCAAGGCAATTTGTTCAAAACTGTGACAATTGTCAAAGACACGCCAACATGCAAAGGTTACCCTCAGAGAAGATAACTTTACAAAATTACCTTGCCCCTTCATCGTTTGGGGTATTGACCTCATCGGACCTCTCCCAAGCGCCCCCGGGGGAGTGAAGTTTTGCATAGTTGCAGTAGACTACTTCACTAACTGGATCGAAGCAGAACCTTTGTCATTGATCTCGGTGAAGGATACCCAGAAGTTCGTTTGGAAGAACATCATATGTCGATTTGGCATACCAAGGGTAATACTGGCCGACAATGGTACCCAGTTCACCGATAAAGGGTTCTGAGAATTCATGACTAACCTTGGCATAAAACTACACTTTGCCCTAGTAGCCCATCCCCAAAGTAATAGGGAAGTCAAGGTATCCAATAGGACAATAAAAGATGGTATGAAGAAAAGGCTAAAAGGGGTAAAGGGGAAATGGAAAAAGGAACTCCCAAGTGTACTATTGAGCTATCACACAACTCCCCGAAGGGCCACAAGAGAAACTCCTTTCTCGCTCGCATTCGGTACAGAAGCCATTATTCCCATTGAGGTCATACAGCCTTCAGTAAGAATACAGGTGTTCGACGAAGATGGAAACAACCTTGGCTTGAGGGCAAAATTAGATCTTGCCGAAGAACACCGGGAAATGGCCGAACTCAGGAGGAAGGCTTTTCAACAAAGAGTAGCTGTTGTTACTAACTCACACGTGAAGAAAAAAGGAATCAAGAAAGGGGACGTCGTCCTCCGAAAGGATAAATTCGAGCCGCGAAGGGCATCAGATGGGGTACTTCGGGCAAACTGAGACGGGCCTTATCTGGTCCTCGGCGAGATCCGCCCAGGGGTCTATAAATTAAGCGACACTCAAGGAGTAGAGTTGAGAAACACTTGGCATTTAGATTCTTTGAAAAAATTCTACACTTAGACATTTTTTCTGAAGAAAAGCTTGTCATTGCTCCTCTCTGAAATCGCCAGTAAATAAAAGCATACGATATGATCACGTTGCTAGAAAGGGCTCCTAGCGAAGCCTAAGGCTCGGTGTAATATGTTCGGAAAAGAGAAAATGGTTCACGTATTGGAAAAATTTCACTAAAAGAGGAACAATACGAAGCCTCCTGAAGGCACGATTTCAAACGTAGATGTTTGCCGAAGACGCACACATAAAATCATACAAGCCCCCGAAGGATGGTGATCAAAGGAAAGAGCAGAAACTTAGCCAAACCTTTGAAAAAATTCTTTCATTCATAGCTCGAAGGCAGTGGTACAAGAGAGCAAATTACAAGAAAAAGAAAGAAGAAAAAAGCCTATTATTGAGCCTGGGCGTCCGCTACCTCCTTGGTGTTGGCATCTTTCGCTTAAATGGGAGCATCTGAAGGCACAGGCGCAACAGGTAGGAGGTTGAGATACTCCAACTTCGACCACGTCCACCTGGGCTCTTTGGGAAAACCCAAAGTGGGCAAGAAAAAGAGGTCAAGCTCGAGGTGTCGAGAAAGGACTTGATGATGAGCCAGACAAAAATCGTCTTGGAAAGACACTTTCGTCATCTAGTCAAACTGGTCCTTCTCGGCACTCAGAGTCACTAGTTCGGAAGTAAGCTCAGCAACCTCCCCCTCGAGCTTCTTCTTCTTCTTCTTCTTGGTCTCCTTCCTCAATAGATCGACCTCGGCTTGGAGATCGGCGTTCAAAGCAAGCGCCTTCATAAGGTTTTCAGTGCCATCTGCCTTTTTCTTTTGAAGGACTTCATTCTCCGAAGAGAGAATGGCACACTTTGCGCCGAGGTCCTTAACCTTGGCCGAAAAGTTGAGAAGAAGCTCCTTCTTACTCTCCCGGAGCTCGGCCCGAAGATTATCCACCTCATCCTTGGCAATTTTGTCCAATTCACTGTACTTGAGGATGTATCTGGAACATAATTCCCTTGCCCTCCTCAGTGAATTCTCGAACCAAGAACGAGCCTCAGTCTGCTTTCCCGCCCAGGCTGAGAAATATCCACTGTACGCCAGGAGCTGCAGAAAAGAAAGCCTTTTGTCAGCACACCCTTAGCCATTTGGGGAGCCATCAACTGGCTGTCCTCAGAGAACAAGTTCATGTCCTCCGTGAAAGACCAAAAGGGCCCTCTTCCAGGCATGAGCCTCCACCCAGGGAGCGGGTATCACCTCTTCTGCAAGATCACGTTGAAGTTCCATTAGTACGACATCCCATAGCCATTCGTCTATAAAATCCTAGATTCCAAAAACATCAAAATTCATAGAGAGACGGCCAAGGAATGAACCTGGTGGAACCTCGGTCATGGCATCCTCTACCTCGTCCGTCCCACGGACTTCACTGAGAGTATTTTTTCCCTTCCTTCTTCGGCTCTCCTTGAGCTCCTGAGCTGAAGTACCTTCGACCGAACTCTCATTTACAGTATCTAGACTTAAAGGCGCCTCCAGAAGGGCAGGATCTGAAGGTGGGTTGGTGTGCGCAAGAGACTGGGCAGGCGACTAGTCCTACACCTTTATGATGTATTCGGGGGGAAGGGGAAGGATGTCCGCTTTGGCTTTTTTCACCATTGACGGCCCCCCACTAGTCTTCTTCCTCTTCGCAGGTGCCTTCCTCCGCGTCTGCTCCCCCTTCTCTGCCTGACCGAGAAAAAGGGATTTATAGAACTCGGCAGATTGATCACCCATTTCTATAAAAGGAAAAAGCATCAGTGTAAGTCCACAAGCAGTACAGGCAGCAAAACCTGGGAGATAACTTACTCTCGGCAAAAGCCTCGTACAAAATCTCGGCCCGACGAAGCATCACCAACCATGCCTTCTTTCCTGGGAGAACAGGCACGGGCAGGTTCAAGTCGAACTTGTGCTCGTGGATTACCCCCAGTTCCCAAAGTACCTCTTCAGACATAAGGTCCTACTTAATGGGAAAAGGGTATAAGGGGCACGGAGGGACCTCTGGGTCCCAATCCACAATGGCCCGAATGCGTCGGTCTAGCTCATCAAACTCCATGGCCAACGCAGAGGTCAGCATCTTCCGAGGGTCAACAACATCAATCTTCAACACCCCCGAAGTCCATCTAGTCGAAATGTACCTCTATCTTTCAGGAACAGACAAGAAAAAGAAATTTTTTTGCCACCCCCGCCAGCTGTCCTTCATCCCGAAGGTAAAGGTGAACTTCTTGCTCCCAGATCCTCGAGGAAGCAAGAAGTAGAAGCCACCCTTCGGGACTGGGTGGAGCTTGTAATATTGCATGAAGAAAGAAAATGGGGCTTTATCTTAAAGACCCAACACATGCCAAGAAAGGCATTGAAATAAGAATAAGAGTTTGGAGGAAGTTGGTTCATGGCAATCCCATGAAACCTGCAGAACTCACACACCATTCACGGGGGAGGATACCGAACACCGGCCTTTAGTTGGGCTCGGTGAACAGTGATCTCATCAGAATAGGCCATGTAACCGTACATGCCAAAGGTAGGTAATCTTGGGATAGCATAAGTAGGGAGATAGAATTTTTGCCACCCACTTTGTCATTTTCTCTGAAGTAGTGCAGCATGGATGAGAGTCAAGCGGGAGAAAACTCTCAGGAATAG
The DNA here is from genome assembly GCA_000696445.1 of Aquilaria agallochum. Lineage (NCBI taxonomy): Eukaryota > Viridiplantae > Streptophyta > Magnoliopsida > Malvales > Thymelaeaceae > Aquilaria > Aquilaria agallochum. Next base: position 17,445 of record KK905763.1, read on the forward strand.
GACGGACGAACATCATAGGAGCCGGGTTTGACATTTCTCAAAGAGAATAGAGGAAACTTCAGAAAAACTAAAGAAAGAGAACCGAAGGACTTCAAAAAAACAAAACTTCAGAACAAATGACTTTAGAATGAAGGAAGAACTTTGGAAAGAATGACCCACCGAAAGTTTTGCCAAAATCTGGATTCCTGGATGCCATCGTGAAGGGTTGCCAGAAATCACTCCACTGCTAGAACCGCTGCCGGAAGGAGAAAAAAGACGAGAAGGAGATCTGGAGCAGATAAGAGCAAAGGAAAATAGTGTGAAGGTCTGAGGCAAGAGGCGTTTATATTGGCCGAAGGGGGCAGCAAAACGTCGTCATTATTGCTCCTTGAAGGTGAAGAGACGTAATTGATGTAACTGACGTAACCGTTCGCCACTCATCAGCTGCCACGTGTAAGCCAACACGAGAAACGAGGGCATGACCCTGAT
>KK905765.1:10365-30597 GCA_000696445.1 Aquilaria agallochum
TTTTAGAATGACAAATCTAAAATATGAAAAAGTACAAACAAACATGGTAAAGAAACAAAAATAGAACTGATGAAAAAACATGTAACATTTATAAGAGAACAAAAACATGATAAAAATTAAAAAAAACTAATATTGGTCACTAATATTATAGTTTGGTACCGAATATGTCATCAGTTATTAAAAAACTAATAGCAAATACACAAAGTTGTTGATTTTGAAATTTTGGGGTATTAATACAACTTTTAACAAACTTCAAAAACATTATGTAAGTTATTACTTTCATTATTTTGTATGCTAGCCACTGCATCGGTCACCACTGTATTCATCATTGGTAACAGAGGCAATATCAGAAGAGATAGTATTAGATATCATTATTTGTAAACAGAAATATGTCATTTCAGGAAGCAGATGATCAAACACACTTTGATATTGGATAAGTGAGTTTTGTTTAATTGGGTTTGGGTTATCAATAGTATTGGAATATGTTGACTAATTTGAATAATATTTTTAGATGAACAAGTGGCAGATCCAATGAAGGATTGAGGTAGTTGTCACATAAAAAAGGGGTAAATTATTCATAGTTCCTGAAATTTGTTAAAAATTTCATAAGTATCATATGATTTCAAAAACCTACAACTTTTCACATTTAATATTTTAGGCTAACAGCTGGTGGCATATTTAGTTCCAAACTATAATATTAGTGACTAATTTAGACACAAATTATGACTTTAAAGATGCAATTGGAATCACTCAAAATTATAGTGACCAAATTAGTCCAATCATAACTACAGTGGGTTTTTTTGTCCTTTTCAAGAACTAATGATTTGCTTGAGTTTGTGTTGTCAACTCTTGTCTTGTACTCTAAGGTATCATGAGCATCCTCTTCTATGAATGTGAGACCTTTTTAGTTGAACCAAATTAGCACACTTAATGAATATATAGATTTTAAATGTTATTATAATTAATGGCATAAATGTCTCTTTCACCTTTGAACTATGGTGACTTAGACAATTAACCCCTTCAACTACGAAGAGCGTCAACTCAAGTCCTAAATTTCAATAAAGCTGTCACTTTGGTCATTTAATGCTCATGTTAGCACACATGAGTTGGATGCTATGAGGCATTGAACGTTGTAACAACATATCAGCATTTTGGTCGGTCATTGAAACCCCAAAAAATGATTCTAGTATCACAAGCAGTTTAGAATAAATAAATTTGAATTATGATGGCAAAATCCAGGTCGAATCCTAAGAAAAAATTTTATTTGAAAGCTTCCTAGCAAAAAACTAAAATAAAAGATTTGGGGGATTGTTTGTAATCAGAAATAAAAAAAATAGAAAAAATGATCAGAGAATAAAAAAGAAAACTAATCAAGTAAGAAACAAAATCAAAAATCAAAAATGCAAATTTTGGCATCATTCAAAACCAAATTCCAGCAGCTGATTATCAATGTATAGATAGATCAATTTAGCCTTTGAGTATTCATCATTACAGCTATTTTCCTACCCCTTCCTTAGTCATAGTTAATTAGAAAACAAGCGATATAAGTAACCCTAACTACAAAACAACCTAAGACAAGTATTTCGATTTAATTTCACAATTGCATTAAAAATTAGAGAGATCGATGAAACTAAATAACACAAACATAAATGGTTGCATTTAATTTAGTTGAATGTTCTCCCTAAGACTAAATGATTTTTAATGCAGTAAATCAATAAACCTTAGTTTCTTTACAAATTAAAGATACCAAACAATTACGGATTAGATTTCTAACCTAACACTATATTGAATTCAAATAAAAACTAATATGTCTCCTAGCATATAAACAAAACAATCATGAAATTAATCGAAGAAAAATATCTAATACTAAAAGTATTAATTGAATGAATAAATCAATTTTGATCTTACAGTACTGAAGAATTTAGAGTTTCAGTATCCTTCAACCAAAAATAAAATAAATCAACCGGACATGACCAAGAAAAATCTCCAAAAATAAAAGATAGAGGAAAACATCAAACTTATATGTCAAGTAAAGAGAATAAACCAAGTAGATAAAAACTCACAAAGTACAACCAATCTTACCACAAATCCATGAAAGATAATAAACCAATTGAGAATTCATTTCTTGTTCTGATTTTATTTGATTTCTCTATGTTTTTTTTTTGTCTTTTTTTGTGTTCCACTATTTGGCAGTGTACAACAAGGGCTCTATCATACTCAAGCTACTAACTCAATACAACTTCAAAGTGGTCTTTGACCATACTCATGTTTCTAGTATCTCTTTAAGCAGTGATCGACTATTATCTTAGAAGAAGACCTCTATCTACTTCAATATCCAGAAACAGTGGAGTAACAACTTTTAATTTATAAGAACACAACAATTTCATCCTTTTTTTATTTTTTTTATTTTCTTCTCAAGTGGTTCAAATCATTCATCAACTAAACAAATCGCATAATTAACTTAATGAGCTAATAATCTGACATGGTTTAAATTAATGTACAAAGCATAAAAATTTAATACAAAAATCAGCTTCTTAAGATAACCATCAACTAGCTTGATCAATAATTGTAAAAGTAATTTAAAAATAAGATCTAAGAGTTGCATAAACACTAATAAATTGATAGCATAATACTCAAGCTGGGCATTTAAGAACTAAAAAGTGAAATTATTTTAACAATTCATATCAATGCTCAAAAGTATGAATCAAAAATTTTAGCTCAAAAATTTTGAAAACAGAAAATTAGGGCTTAAGCTACCCACTCCCCTACACTTAAATCGACTATTGTCCTCAATGTTCGATTTAAATGTGGGAAAAGAAAAGGTACTGCCCTAAAAGGTATTTTCGCAATGATTTACAACCTAGAAATAAACTTCAGCTTGTTGTCCCTATATGTTGCTTGGCTTCTAGCCTGAAAAAGTACTACCTAATTAAGAAAATTATTTGTGAGAATAAGAAACCTGAAAAATAGAAGCAGGAAAATAAAAATAAAAATAAAGGAAATGAAATTTTTATTGTTTATGGCATAAAACCATGCTTCGGTTGCTTCCCAAAGGTGTTTTTCTGTATTGTCTTTGGCTAGATAGCTTTTTTTTTTCATTAACCATGCTGCTTTGAAAATCCGTCAAGGAAGAGTTCCAACTTATGCATATCAGTGTTGAACACTATGTCTATTTTCAAACTTTTAGGCTCAATTGGCTCATGAGTAGAAATATCAATAATAACAAATGGTCCAATCCGATTAAGCTCAGACTTACCAGGCAACACTTTCCATCTTTTTCTATGTTTGTGCAACACCTTTTGTCCAACCACAAATGACATCTCATGTTCTTGCTGCAACTTGACATTTTTTTTCTTATCTTTTTGTGCCAACTTTACTTGATTTCCAAAATTTGTTCCTAATTCATTATGCACCAAAGTATCAATTTTTTCAATAAAAGATACATAATTATTATTGTCAGTTTCCTTCAGTGTATCAAAATTATTGAACTATGCTATTTTGCCATCAAATTCCATTATTAGAGTGTCAGTATTTACATCAATCTTAGTTTTAGATGTCTTTAAAAATGATCTTCCTAACAAAATAGGAATAGTTAGGTCATTATTCTCCACATCAAGCACATAAAATTAGCAAGAAAAATTAAATCATTTTCTAGATAAAAAAGATCCTTAACTATGCCCCTAAGATAAGCATTCAATCTATCAGCTAATTGAATCGCAATACCAGCTTCATTGAAAGGTCTAAGTTTCAAAGAAGCATATATAGAATATCGCATGTCATTAATTGAAGCTCTTAAATCTAACATAGCTTTTTACACCTTAAAATTACCTATTACACATGGTATAGTAAACATACTATGGTCATTACAATTTTAAGGCAACTTCCTTTAAATTATCGTTGATACATTCTATCCTACTTTGATTGTCTTATCAGTTTGTAGCTTCTTTTTGTTCGTGCACAGCTCCTTAATAAACTTGCCATATTAAGGCACTTGCTTGATTGCATCCAGTAAATATATGTTAATTTCAACCTTTTTTCAGTTTTAATTTTGTTCAATAAGGCTGCCAGTTGTGAAATTTGGTTCCCCAGATCTTTGATGTTAGCCCTTATTTCCTGCTAAAACATTTAAGCATTAGTAGATCAAGCTTTTACAATATCCTTTAAATTCATNAAAAGTAGCTAGCTATTGTGTACCCATTGATCAAGAGCATCAATATTAGCCTCCCTGAAAAGCAAAAGCTTAACAACCACAACATCGCCTTCACAAACAGCAAAATGCAGAGTCGTGCACCCACCCAAGTTGATGCTGCTGGTGTCAACCCTTGATTCTGCAATTCTTAAACCCTACCACATACGTCCCACCTACAAGCCATGAACAATAGTTGCATTATGTAGTGTAGATTCATCGGCAGGGTGTTAGGGCTCTAGTGAAAGGGATCCAGCGATAACTGGCAACTAAAGCTAAAATACATGTTGTTATGATGCAGGTCAAATGACAACTATTGCGAGAATTGGTGGCTGAAGGTCCTTTTGATCGTACTCATGGAGCATTACTAAAACTCATTCAATTCTCGACAGGCACTTTTATGAATTCTTAGTGCCTTCAGAAATTTTTTATGAATAGCTGATCCGATCAAACTTTCCAATGGCTAGCTATTGGATATTTCCCTGTGAACTTCTTTTTGCCCAAAATTGTCCACAAAAATGAAATTATTTGAATTTAATTTTTTTAGTGGATATTTTCCAATGGATACCCACTAGAAATTTTTAATTCTTCCTCCTCCCTCCTCCCTCCTCCCTCCTCTTTCTCACCATTTTCTACTTCCTTTTTTTTATTTTATTTTCCTTCTTCCTATCTTTCTCACCAATTTTATGCCCAAGGGTGGTTTAAGTGTAACCCGTATAGAATTTGGGACTAAACTACACATTTCTAGGAGTTGGAATCCATGTGTGTAATTAGTTTTATGAAGAAAAATGAAACCTGAGAATGTCAACCATGGAGGACCTACACCACTAATGGACAAATTAACGTGTTGATACCCAATTTTGTCTGGGCACTAACTTTTGTCTAAGTTTTAGGTTAGGAAAATTAGTTTAAGAGCATTTTGATTTTGAGGGGGGCATTTTAGTCTTTTTAGGTAATTTTTGATTTTTTTTTTATCATTAAGGTAGAGATAGGAATTAATTGAATTTAGGTACTAATTTGGAGTCTTAAAAGTGTTGTAGGGTCAATTTGGGCAAAAACAAAAAGTTTGGGAGAAAATAGGACATTTTCAGAAAGTTTTGAGCAAAATTCAAAAGTTTGGGGCAAACCTGTCAATTTTAGAGAGTTTGAGCCAAATCTGGCGATTTTATAGAATTTCAGGAAAAATCTGGGGTTTTTGCAAAGTTTTGGGTTAATCTGACAATTCCTGAAAGGTTTGGGTGATATTGACATTCGCACAAAATTTGGGGCAAGATCAGCCGCTTGAGAGTTTTATTGGACTTAAACTTGTATTTCACCAGATTATATCCTAATCTCTTCAAATCTGATTTTGATCACCTTTAAACTCTCAAAAACCTTGTTAATCACTTTTTAAAGACTCTCTAGTATAAATAAGTCACATTTGGAAGAGAAAAGGGGGGAGAAATTCGAAAACCCTAAGCTCATAGCTAAAAAAGGGAAAACAGCAACTTTAGCCCCTAGCCTCAGAACCCAAATACCCTGAAACCCTATACTTCTCCCTCTCTACGCCGCCGTCACCCCTGGTCCCCAGCTGCCGGACGAATCGTTTCCCCGACGCTTCGTCTTCTCACTTCCGTTTATCCTCCGCCGTCGCCCTCCACGCCGTGCCGCCAGCCCATCGTTGCTGCTTCTCCTTCCCGACGCCGTCGCAACCTCCTCCTTCCCAGCGCGTTGCCCCACCGTCGCCGTTGGCCATACGCCCGACGCTTCGCTTCCTCTCCTGTGCGTCGTCTGCAGCGTCTCACGCTCCGCCGCCTTGTTTTGCACGCCGCCATCACCTTCCGAAGCTCGCCTCGCCCTTCCCGTCGCGACGCTCTCCCAGCACCGTCCACCTTAGCCCACGCCTCTGACGTTTTCCGGCCGCCGTTCTCCTGCCCCTGAGGTCGCTAAGCCCCACCGACCAAAGCCCAGGCCACCGCTCCGTCTTCCATCGCCAATGAACAAAGAATCGAAAAGGAACCCGTTTTCCGACCCGCGATCCGATTCGGTTCCAACCCAATCAACATCCAGTTGGTAAAACCCATGTTTAGCCCTTTTGAGTTTTTGTTTCGTTCCTATAAGTCACTAACTTCCTGTTTTGTTGCAGATTAGTCACTGATAGAAAGTTTATTTCTTTATTTTCCCTTTATTTGTTTCCTTCTTTGCTTTGTTTAACCACACATTAGAATTAACCATTAAATTCACATAATGACGTAACTTAGGATATTTATTTATTTTTATTTTATCTCTTTATTTCTCTTTTATTTCCTTTTAAGTTTTTCTTAGAATAGCTTTCATCTTATTTTTATTTTGATTTACATAATGCATATAAAAAAAATCACACTTAGAAAAATTCATTCCGTGTGGGTTTAATAAAACTCTAGGATGAATTTAGGATGGTAATAAATTACAAGATCCATATCCGGCTGACTCGACAGGATCCATGGTTTGGATGAACAATTATCTAAAATTTTCAATAAATATATTAAGTTTAATATACATATCCAGGTGGTCCGATAGGATCTATGGTTTGGAAATATCAAAATTTCATAAAAATAAATAAAATCAAATAGGAAGGTTTTGAAGTCCATATCCGGGTGGTTCGATTAGAATCTATGGTTTGGATATTAACTGAAATTATTTAAAGCAAGCAAAACAAAATTAAAATCAAACTAAGGTGCCAATTTTTGGGCGCCATAACAAAGTTGTTTTAGCATAACCGTACTCTCGGATCCTTAAACTTCCGTAGACCATTTTAAGGTGTCCAATCGACCTAGGTGAAACTGATTGGTGGCAACTGCCAAAAACCACGTTGCTACATAACGTCATTAATGTCCAATGATAGATAAATAGTGCTTACCTTTGAGTGTCTAAATTTAGGTTGCGAGTGTCTATGTCTGATGTTTTAGTATCTGTCTCTAGTATATAAATGTTTATAAGTTGTTTTCGTAGTGTTGAGGATAAAATACTTTGATTATTCAAATTTTACCTTTACTTTGGAGTATAATAATGTTATTTAAAGAATATTTAATTAAAAAATTATATCATAAATTTACCTTTAATTCTATTAAATGAATGTCTGCAAGTTGCTTGAGTATGATGTCCCATGTGTTGGATTAAAGTATCCAAATGTCTGATAATGATGGTCGAATGATTAGTATGATGGGTTAAGTGTCTAAATCTGATGAGAAAATGTACAATTTACATGATTGTGGTGTCTAAATGTTTAATTATGACGCTTTACATGTTTTCTTCATTCTATATAAAACTAGATACTACATAGATATAACTGGATACTAAAAAAAAAGGCAAACATATTTAAGGGAAAACAAAAATTTTATATTTTTATGCAAATAAGTTATGTACTAGTATCTAATATAATCTATAGGAGTGTTTAATTTTACCTATGGTGATGTCCAATATCACTTATTATGGTGTCTAATTTCTAATGAAAAATAAAAATGTAGATACCATTTTTTCCTTTTACATTATCTCATTCTGTGTGTTGGTTAGAATATTAATATTTTAGTGTGAAAATATGAAAATTTGTAACTAATTTGGATCCCAACAATAGAAATAATGAAAGAGATTTATAAAATAAGAAAATTATTTGATGTTAAAAATAAAAAATGGTAATTGATTTAATTCTGTAAAATATGAAAGAACACTATCAAGAATAATTTTTTTATAAAAATATACTTAGAAAAAGAAATAAAATTATTTTTAATTAAACATGAAACTAAAAAAATTGGATTTAGAAAAAAAAAAAAAAAGGCAAACAGACGTTTGCATTTCGTCCCTGGCATACATCCACTAGGGCGGACGCTAGGATTGCCCAGAAAAATAGAATTAAAAAATGATTGTTTGAGTCCAAAACTTGTAGTGCCTTGCAAGTTGGGAACAAAGCTTTGAATCTGGCCAATTAAGGGACTATTGTTTGCAACCTTGGAAAAACATTTTTTTCTGGAAAAAAAAATTCAGACAACTATCCATCGGATTTTATGACATTCACCAGCTATCGTATTTTTTGATGGCCACCATTCGTCAGATTTTCTAATAGCTTCCACCAAGAACCTTTTACCAATATATTACAATTGAAAGGATGTGTTTTTTACAACTATCCACCAGAAACGGCATCTTTCAATAACTAACTATTGAAAATTTCTATCAGAATTCATCCCTTTTTTAGTAGTGGATAGTTATCGCGAGATACCACGTCTCAGCTACCTGCCACTTTGTACATGGACATTATGTTGTGCCGATCACAATGCCACTATAAGATAAATGCACAAAACCAATTGACAAATTAGTTTCAATGAGTGACGAACAAGCAACTAAAACAGTTACTCTCACTTTTTTTAGTTGCTAGTAGCAAGCGACTGAAACTTTTAATGTTTGGTTAATGGCTCCTGGTATTTTTATTTTTTTTAATTACATAAATTATATTATATAAATTAGTAATTGTGATTGATAAGCTTATATTTATTATATTTATTTCTCTCATATTTAGTATGTTTTAATATGTTTTGAACCTTAAAGATATATTTTGAGTATGTTTTGTAACTTAAAGCATATATGGACTCAATTGATTAAAAATGGATTTAATTTGTAATTTTACATGTTTTAATTTTGTTATGTTCTTTCTAAATTTTGACAGATTATTATCTAGAGCTACAAACCACATTCAGACCATGAAACCAGTTTGCATGTTGAGGTGGTCAAATTTAGTTTCAAATTCGTGATTTATGAGTCATCACTGGTTCAGAAGCAGTTGCAATATTTTGGGCATATCTTTGGAAGTAGATGTCCATTTTATGCGATTCAGGTGTCATTCAGAATGTAAGAAAGAGATCTACAACTTTTATGTTTTGAGTTTTGAAAGATAATGCATGAATCAAAGGTGGAATTTCAGCTTGAAGTTGCTGTTGCTGTTCTGGTGCATTGCTTGCCTGAAAAATTTGAAACCTTCTAATTAGTTTGAATCTTTTTACTCATTTGGGGTGCTTTTGTAATAATATAGAAAATTTAGGGAGATTTTATGCATTTAGCACACTAGGTTACTATTTTTTAGGTATTTAAAAGGTGGCTGCACCATAGTTCTCTCTCGCGGGGGCTGTCCCCTCCTTCCCTAACTCTTTCTGTGCTCTTTTCTTTTTTTTTTTTTCTTTTCTTTTTAGTGATCTTTTTATTCTTAATTGAAGGAGATTGAAACCCCGAATTCTTTAACACTCTGAGATCAAAGTTATTTTTATTTATTCAATTAACATTTTGAGTATTGGATGTTCTTCTATGATTAATTTCATGATTGTTTCGTTTATATGCTATGAGGCTTACTAGTTGTTATTCGAATTCAATCTACTGTTGGGTTAGAAATCAAATCCATAGTTGTTTGGTTTGTCTAATCTGTGAAGCAATTGAGGTTTAGTGATTTACTGCGTAAAAAATCAATAGGTCTTAAGGAGAACATTCAACTAAATTAAATGCAGTCGCTTGTTTTTGTGTTATTTAGTTTCATCGATTTCTCTAATTTTTAATGCAATTGTTCAATTAAATCAAAGTGTTTGTCTTAGGTTATTTAGCAGTTGGAGTTAATTAGATCATTTTTTATGATTAACTACGACTAAGGAGAGATAGGAAGATAACTTCAACGATGAATATTCAAAGTCTTGATTGATCTATCTATGCATCGATGATTAGTTGTAAAAAATTGGTGGTAGATGTTGACTGATGCTAAGGTTTGAATTCTAGATTGTTTTGTTATTTTCTTACTTGATAAGTTTCTTAATTTTTATTTTCTGATTATTTGTTTTATTTTATTTGATTCTTGATTGCAAACAATCTCCCCCAATCTTTTATTTCAGTTTTCTATCAGAAAGCTTTTATATAAAGAATTTTTCTTGGGATTTGACTTAGTTTTCACTACTATATTACAAATTTATTTATTCCGAGTTGTTAGTAATACCAGAATTATTTTTTGCGGTTTCGAAGACCGACTAGTGATATATATAATTATATATAATGAATTGTATGGTAAAATTAAACGGCTTAATGATTTAATAAAGCAAGAGTTAAAATTAAAATAATTAAATATAAAGGATTGCCAAATTAAATATACTTAAAAAGGTGAAAAGAAAACCAAAATTTCTAAGAATGATGAAGTTAGTTGTCAATGAAGTCCTTTGGTGGAGGCTAAACATTGTCAGTCTGATTGCCCTGATCCCAAAGGCTGGTCGTCCGGCTTTCCAGGAATGATGCCTACATCTTGCTTTGGTCAAACGTTGGCTAATATGTTCGCGATGAATAAGGATAGAAGACTGATGGAGGTGGACTCAGGGAGAAAAAGTGGATGGGAGAGTTGAGGCCAAACTAATGGAAGAATCAAGAAAATATTTGAAGAAAACTATCATGGCTAATCGTAAAGGAAGAGAATGCAGCAATAAGAGAGATAAGATGCAACAAGCTTTAAAATGGAAGAATAAGGGATAAGAAGCGGCTAAGAGAGGTTTTCTATGCTAAGAGTGACTGAATATCAACACACTTGAGGCTAGCTTAATGGTGACTGACTTTTTCAAGTGCTTGTCAATTGTTGTCTACCCATGCCCATATACAAATGACTGAACATCAATTGAAGGTCCATTATGACTAGAATTTAGTCACAAGTTTCAATTACTTTTATGCATTTCTCTTGTAGTGTACTCGGCTGGAATGAAACATAACAAGGATTATTGGGAAATGTTTTATGCTTGATTGATCAAGAGTTAAGGGCAAGGTTGGCTCGCAATGTCGAGCTAATGAGGGGAAGAAAGGGAATTGGATCTGAGGCTACTCCGTTAAATGTCTCACAGTTTCCAGCTCACTTGAGCATTTCAGTTTAATGTGGTTTGCAATTGAGAGGTTAATTGTCTGAGTTACTATGGTTCTGATAACAAAAAAATTATACTCAAGGAGCTCTTTCTTTGAATTTCAAATATTTGTAAAATGCACTTTTGCCCAAGTTCTAGAAAAATTTCAATTCAAGCACCCAATTGCAATTCCATAGTAGGTACATTCGAAAGTTTGATGTATGGATGGACTAAAAAAGAAAAATGGAAGAAAAAAAAAAGAAAAATCTTCAATAGCTGATGGGCAAATTTCCAAAAATTCAGTGGCCGTTTTCATATTTTAGACAATATATTTTTTACTTAACACCAAAATACTCTATTGATTAAATGGCTAAATTCTTTCAACTTTATACTTTCTAATGAGTTTTTTTTTTAACAGCTGGAAAGGACTTCAAATGAGAAGAAAAGAACAAGTTACATCAGCACCTATGGACTAGCCTCAAGATGGAACTATTCAACAACTCAAGAAAATGCTAAAGAACACCTAAAACACCATTTAGAGACTCAACCGTCCGATGCTAATTAACAACATAGATTCTTACAACAACAAATTGGATTTAAAACTCAATCTTGTCGAGAGACTTTAAAATCTGCACATCTATTGGATATAAAAAAAAATTGGAGGGTTGAGAATTGTTGAACACAAACTTGACCCCAAATTTTTGTTTTAACAGCCAAGTTTTCTACCATGATGTATACATATATACTTCAATATCCGTCCGATCAGAGTGCTTTAAAAAAAAAAAATCCTCCGATCAAGATGACACGCCTTGATTAAATGGAATGGTTAACATATCACCAATGGTTAAGGGGCAAGGAACCGTGGCCCTCCTAAAATTAATTAAAAGTCATTTATAGTTTTTAGTTATTTATAATATAAATAGGAAAAAATAGTAGAAAGTGTGTTCATTTGATATAAAAAAGTTCAAATTGAGAATTATAATGTAATTTATATAACTTTCGGGTGACAGAAATCAGTAAAAGCTAACGGCAATTTGCATATCAGATTTTCATTTTTCATATTAAAATACTGGAAACATGACTATTTTATATTATCCATCCATCCCCATCGTGCAAGTCCAAAAAATTTATTAAAGTGAAGTTCCATATAGAATTAAAAATTCGAGTCACCACATAACATATAACCCCTACGTACCCGAGTAACTCACACTTAATCCAGGCTACGAGGTTATCTTGAACGTGGCGTATTGCTCACAGAAATAATGTGACGATAGTACTCATATGGTTATATTCAATTCGGTGAAAATAAAGTAATGTGGCCATGTCCAACTCCTTACAATAAAATAGAAACCTACCACACAGTTCTCCACAAACAAAAGATATCCTATCCTATCAATGTCTGTTCACATGTGCATGATTGCATTAACCAAAGTAATAGTTTAAGGTTGTTCAAACCGCCAATTTGGAGCACTCAAATAAATTACAATTTGTATAAAAAGTTTAATTTCTTCCAATTAGTAAGTGATTGGTTTTATGTTTTCGGATATATATTACTATACCTCTCACATGTAAATCTTATGAGTTGAAAAATGAAAAAAGAGGAATGTTTCCTCCTCTTGTTTCGTAAATATACACTTTACACCTCCTAGTCCTCATAATTTTCCACCCAAAAAACAAATTATTTTACATTTAGAGAAAGAAACAAGTATTAATTTAAAATGTTATTTAATTATAAAAAAAAAGCACCATATAAGCTAAAATTATTGGAAGATAATTACTACACAATTCAAATTAAGATTCAGAAATTAATGTGAGATAGTTCAAAATGGACAAAGAGCAAAGTATATATTTTTTAAATAGAATGAGATAAGTCTATTATCAATTAAATCTTGAAGGCAAATTGTCATCAACCCTAAAACTAAATATACTTCTGCAACTGGCGTGGGTCAATCTAATGCCCTAATCACTCTTTGATTTTAAAGGACCTCAAATCACTCTTATATTATTATTATTATTATTATTATTATTATTATTATTTGCAAGTCCCTGTTGTTAATGACGGGTCGAGGTCGTAATACCAATGTTTTGGCCCTTCCTTAACTCTCCCCCCTGGGTGTAACTTTTATAACTTGTTTTTCAGTTTGAGTCCATACATTTTTAGCCATAAAATTATATTACCTTTACTAATTTATATTCTAAAATCAATTTTATACAAATAACACAAACAACACGCACGTATATGTATTAGAGGACAGAATTACAATGCGAGCAATGAACCCTGTTATTAAATATATTGAACACTTCTTATGTTTCTTAGATCGTTAAAGGTTGAGAAACTAATTAAAATTTCTCAAGCTTCTAGGAAAATAGAATAATGGATTCACTCCCTTTAAGGTGACCCCTGTCTGCCCCAAAATCCTTTGTTTATGATTAATTCAAAGAAATCGTATATAGGGTCTCACATATCTTAGGGCACATGGAACATGGGAGACTTAGGGTTTTGCAATGAGTATAGCTTTTTCTTTCTACAAGAAGCTTAAGTTATTGAACTGCTAGCTTTTTTTACACTTCCCATGAGAACCACTAACACTTGTCTTTGCTTTTGCTTTGTTCAATACAAAGTGGACTAATTTTCATTCTAGTATCAACTTTATACGAATAACATGAACAACTTGCAAATCACACCAAGATATAATATATATATATATATATATACATACATATATAGAAAAGAATTACAATGCGAGTAATTAAACTTATGATCCTTAAATCTTTAAAGGTTGGGAATCTTTTCCATAATTTACCTGTTTCTGGACTGTTTCTTGGGTTGAGCCGGTATAGTTCACTTTTGGCCCAAACTGTATATACTGTTCATCTATAATGATTTTAACTGTGTTTTAGTGTGTGTGTGTGTGTGTGTATAATGTTGAATATAGTACAAAAATTTTTTGGGCCTCAAAGCTATTAATTAATTAATTTAGCCAGAGGTTTTAGAAAGAAAGGGCCAAAATGAACATTTCTTTAAATTGAATTCCAACTTGGTAATTTTAAGCCAAAAAACCCTTTTTTTAGAGGCAAAGAAATACATTAAAAAGTAAAAAATACAAGAAATTTTAACATCAGAATAAAAATGAGAACCGTTTGGAAAGGGAACAAACCTCCCAACCCCATGACCCTCAGTTCTTAGGAATGCCATTTAATTACCCTTGGGCCAAAATGCATTCTATCATAAAAAATGGCCTAGAAACTTTTTGCCACATAGGCTTACTAACTCAGATTTTTTACCCAGTAGGCTTACTAACTCAGATTTTTTACCTGGTAAACTTTAGGTCAGGTCCACTTTCCCTTGAAATTTTGTAAATTAGCACTTTTACCATTTTTGAGTTTTGACCCACTTAAATGAAACAAAAATGGTTCTTTGGGGTATATGAGTACCAAAACAGACATAAAAGGAAAGATGAAGAGCTAACTAATCCACATAAAACTCTAATTCTGCTATTTTAGACATAAAATAAAATGTCATCTCAAAATTATAACAATTTTGCTAACCCTAGGTCTTTGGCTTAAAGAAAATTAAAAGAAAATAAAAATTGAGTGGCCTCAATGCCTATTGTTCCCCTAAACTATAATGACTTAGATAGTTTGCACCCTAAGCTATGAACCGTATCAAATTGATCCTTGAACTTTGTAAAATCAGTCACTTTAGTCCTTTGACTCAGAGATAAGCTCATGTTCTATGAATGTCAGTACTCACTTAATGGAGAGCCACCACATCTTATCCTCCTCTGCCTCCTTTCCTTCCTGGCCACCACCGTTGCCGCCTTGGACTTCGTAAGATGCACCAATGACATGACAACACCCTTTCCTTCTTCCTTCCTCATCGTTGCCACACCTTCCTCATTTAATCCTTCAAGATCCCTACTACCAAAGACAACTACATCCAACCTTCCATCCACGTCACCATCTGATTACAATCGGAAAATCATTCCAAGAAATAAAAGCAAATTGAAGTATTTCTAGTCAACAATAAACTAATGACTTCTTACATACAACTACCACATTAACAAAAACATCGATTCACTAACCATAAAAGGTCCCAAGGCCTGGATTTGTTGATGTCAATAAACAAAAACATCGATTAACTAACTAGAAAGGTCCTGAGGCTTGCATTTGTAGATGTTAAAAACAAAGATGGGGTCAAAGTGGATGACTTCTTCATTAGTCGCGTAGAATTGGAACCCAATAGCAAGTGAGGCCCGCACATCACGCCCCACGAATCGATTTTCGATCAACAACAAAGAAACAAGAATTAAGGGATCTTCCTTTTTTTTTTGTGCTTTGTTAAAAGCTTACTTTTTGGATGACTGACCCATTTCCACTATCAATATCATTGCACTACTTGCCCTTGCTTCATTGCTTTTGCTTATGGAATTGATTTGCTTAGTCCCCAGGCTACAAAACGTGTTCAAAAGCTTTTACATAGCGACCTAAACCTTTTAATTCGTCAGTTGAAGCATCCCCTGATGCTGCATCAAACTCGTATAAGTTGGTGATGACGATTGTTGGTTTGCCTCAGTTCAAACAACTGGAACTCGATACTTGTGGATTGCTGGAGAAGAGCAACAGGGACAATTCCTGGCTTAGCCTCTCATTCCCCTTGTAAAGAAAAACACATCTTAAGTTGGAGTAATTGAGAATGATTCTGTTTTCTTGCCAAGGGTTCTATTTCACTCCAACGATCAAATTGTCAGAGCTGGCAAATTCATGATGGTAGTGAGATTAGAAATCTACAGACTTGGAGAAACAAGATGGGTTTAGTGAATTCTTGGAAGAAGGAGCCGTTTGTCTCTCTAACAACGTCCCTATCATATGCGTTCACATGAGCACATAAGTGAGTTAAGGAACTAAAATGACTGATTTATCAAAAGTCAGTACTTAAGTTGATATTTTTCATAGTTTAGGGAGTAAACTGTCCGAGTCATCATAGTTTAAGGGCGTAATAGGATTTATGCCAAGTTTAACTTATAACGTTGTCATGTTTTTGTTTGTTTTGCATTCTGCTTTTGGGTTATATTAAATCTTGAAGAACTTGTTTAATTGGTGCTGATTACGAAGGCTTTTTTCAATATGAAGGCTAGGGTTTAATAGGTCAAGATTGCTGTTTCTGAAACAAAAAACCACTTTTATTTTCTATTCAAAATGACGAAAATATAACTTTATATGAAGTAAATAGTTAGTTAACTCTTCATCTTTTCTTTTATCTTTATTTCAGTCCTCATATAACCAAAAGAACTTTTTCTATTTCATTTAAGTGGGTTAAAGGGTAAAAAGTACCAATTTGTAAAATTTGAGGGCCAAGTGAACCCAAATCAAAGTTTAATGGGTAAAATATTTGAGTTGGCAATGCCTAGTGGTAACATGGGATCTAGGCCTATAACAACATTAAAATCCATTTTTTGGGCCTTAATGCCCACAAATCCTCCACTCTCTTTATTTTTCTTTGTACAAATATCGAGTTGGACCATGTACAACAAAAAAAAAAGGTGGATACTCTTCCTCCCTCTAACTCTCTCATCTCCTTTGTGGGAATTCAATTCCAAATTTTGGTTTGAATTAACAAGAAAAATGTTTACTAGGTAATTAGTTTCTAACAACTCTAATACTTCCTCTCTATCAAAATATTTGTCACTTTTCAGCTGTTTGTAATATTAACAAAATTGATACACACAACTATATCATATATATTTTTTTAAATTTATCATTAACAAATAGTATTTTATTCTACCAACTATAAGATTACTTTTTATCCTTTTCTTTTTATCCATCCACAATAATACATATTAAAATAATTAATAATTTGTATTGTGAAGCAAAACCCTAGCTATCATGCTGGATTCTAAATCCATCTATCCGCATTATGTAAATTCATATACTTTCTCTTTCTCAAGTTCTTTGCATCATTTCAGTTTTTTTACTCAAGTTTAATTTCAATTTATTTATATTACTATTTTTTTAATTTTTAAATTATATTTAAAAATAATAAATCTTTTAGTTTCTAAATATAAATTTTTAAAATTTTTTAATATATAACAACTAAAATGATGCATAAAACTTGAAAGGGATGGAGTAATTTATTTTTATAAACAGAAAACAAAGATACAAATAATTTATTGAAGTGAAATCCCATATAGAATTAAAAATCCACTCAGCATCCATGCTACATGCCGTATAAATAAGGTGACGAAATGTAGTATTCCTATGGTCGTATTCTATTTGCTAAAAATAAAGTAATGGAGCCATGTCCAACTCCTCAAAATAAAATATAAACCTATCTCATAGTTCCCCACAAACAAAAGATATCCTATCAAGTTTTGTCGGTTTTGCACGTCCATACACATGTGTGATTGCATTAATCGAAGTAGTAGTTTAAGGTTGTTGGAGCAGTCACGTCACGTGTAGACCATTATGTCATGTGATTGTTCCGAGTTTAAATTATAGTTTGTATAAAACTTTTATTTCCTCCAAAGTAAGTGATGGGTTTATGTTTACAGCTATTTGTTGTGATTGTTGAGTGTTTAAATTACAGTTTGTATAAAAGTTTTATTACCTCCAAAGTGAAGGATTTTTGTTTTCGGCTATATATTATCTCTCGTGTGTAATAGCAAAAAAAGGGGAAAAAAGGAAATGTTAATTTTCCCACTTGCGTACCTATCATGCATGACGCATTAATTTTTTTATGCACCGTCTGGGCAATTATTTTCTCCATCATCAATTTATTTTGGACTTTGTTTACTCTAGTGTTATTCTAACATAAACATTTTCTTTCCATCAGCGTTAAATTAAACATAGAGTAGACCGAAATGAATTTAGTTTTACTAGTAAGCTTTGAGCTGTCGTTTTTAATCAAGATTTTTTCAAAGTTAACAACCCAAATTATGAAAATAATTTTGATTGGACACTTTAAATGTGATATAGGAGCTTGCTAGGATAAATGAAAGACTTGACGTGGATAGAATAAAAGGAATAAAAAATAAACTACCATGAAGTTTACTCATTAAATTTAGGGTTTTTTTTACACTTACCTCTTAAACTTTAGGTGATATTACACTTATCCCATTTGAGGTTTAAAAATATACACTTGCCTCCCTGTTTTTTTAACGCCGTCAGTCAAAGTTACAGTCAGCCACTTTAAATTTAGTCTGGTTTACAATTATACCCAAAACTTTTGAAATCTATAATTTTCCAAGGTTTTCCTTCCCCCTTTCATCTCTTTACTTCTATTATTCGCTACTGTCATTTCGACACCATCCATCTCTGCCACTTCCTTGCCTCCTTATCCAATCCCGCCTTCTTACTCCATCGCCTCTTTCTCCAACTACATCCCCAAAGTCACTTGTCCTCTTCGTCCTAACTCATTTAGACTCACCCAAATTCGCCTCACATGTCCTTCCATGGATTGATGCAAATAAAAAAGAAGAAGAGGAAGGTTAAATCTTCAATTTGCATCCAGCCACTTCAATTGATTTTATCTAAAATTATATCATTTAAATATCTAGTTAATAATCCCTTGAATAATATTTTTATAAAATAATATATCTAATTAATAATCACTTGAATAATGGTTTTAGAAAATAATTTTTTTATAGCCAACTAAGAAAAAGAAAAAATTAAGAGAGAATACCAAGATTTTCCAAAAAATGTTAAAAATCATTTTTTTTCAACCTTTTTAAATATAAAGTTTCAATTGATATTATTCAAGATAAGTGGATAATCTCTATATATCAAAGTAATTACTAATAACTCATTTGTTAGAATCATTGTCAAATATGTAGCAATGTTGTTTTACCTTGTATTTTCAAAATAATTTGTTTTTCAACATTTCTCATTTTATTTTTTAATTTTAATTTTATTTTGAATTCACTACACGAGGAACTAGGTTTTGAGAAAAATATAATGGGGCAAATAGTGCATTTATCTCTAATACCTATATTCAAAATTTGAGACAAAAACTTATAAGCACATATTATATTTTTCACTAATTAATTTATATTGGAGACAAATAAAATATTTCACTGCATAAACTCTATTCAAAGTTGGAGGCAAATAATTGAAACCAAATATTATATTGTTGATAATTAGAATATTAGAAGAAATAAAAAATTAAATAAAAAATTTATCTCTAATGATTAAATTCAAATAATTAAAGCTCATATTGTATTATCCACTAATATAGGCAAGAGTGTTTTACAAACTTCTACATAATTTGATGAACTTTACAATTTTTTATATTGATATCATTATTATGTGTTTGTTTTATTATTTTATATATGAACAGATTTTTTTTTTGTTAAGACTTACATAGATGACATATATAGCTCATAGTTAAAAAGCAAATTCAAATCTTCAAGATTGAAAAACTTGGCAGAAACAATGCAAATTTAACAAAGCTTGAGGAAGGTAGAGTTGAGCTCAACCAAGGCTGACTTGTGGGGTTCATATTTGCATTTCTAGATTGCATTGACATCCTCATAGCGGTGTTGTAGAAATTGGAGTTAAACTCATTGTTGGTGGCCAAAAGTAGGGAGCCGATATAACTGTTATAGTCTTGACATGTCTGGTGTATCCCATGGTTAGTAGCGTAGGTGGTGCTGATAGGGAGAGTAGAGATGAGGGACCTCGAGTCAGTAGCCTTAGCCTGGATAAATCTCAATGTAGCAACCGAAAGGTCACAAATTGAGAACTTGAGGACTGTCGGCAAATGGGTCAATGGAGGACGTATTGGAGCAGAAGGTGAAGTCACATAAGGAGGCAAGGAGGCGTGAAGATGGATGGGGCGAAGTGGATGTGGAGAGATGATGAAGTGAAGGGCAATTTTGAAAAGTTGTATATTTCTAAAATTTTGGGTATAATTGCAAATGAAACTAAATTTAAGGTGGTTGGCTGTAGTTTTGACTAACGGCTGGCTAACAATGTTAAAAAAGCGAGGAATAAGTGTATATTTCTAAACTTATAGGGGGTATGTGTAATATTATCTAAAATTTATGGGGTAACCGTAAAAAATCCTTAAATTTATCCAACTTACATATTTATTTTTATTTTTTGAGCGACACCCATTTATTGATGATAAAAATAAGTACAAGATTTAGATCGTCCAGGCTACTGGGCAACCACTAACACGGGGCCACC
>KK905767.1:0-15338 GCA_000696445.1 Aquilaria agallochum
TCTTGGTTGCACTTGGGCCAACAAATAGTTATTTGGGTTTAATTAAATTTATAACATAGCTCTTTCATAGATTAGTTTCTTCATCAAACTCTTCTCAAATGAACCCGAAAAAAACCTTATCACAGAGATAAATTAAAAACTCTTTTCTCAGATAAATGCATCTAGACAAAACCACCAATTTTGCCTTCTAAAAACCCATTTCAGGTTCTCGTCTATGAACAAACAACAACAAAACCTATGATGCAATCACTGATCACCACCTCCAAGAGTAAGGATAAACACCTCCATCTCTTTGTCAGAAAAAAAAAAACACCTCCATTTTTGCTAGCATAGAAACTCTGTCACTATCACCACCGCTATATCTGTGCCTCCGCAAGCTTTCCCTATTCTATGCTTTTGTAGTTATATACTAGTAAAGATCTGCGCTTCATTGCAAGTCAATCGATGAAAAATAAATTTTTCATATTGATTTCATTTATAAATAAAAATATTTTTAAAAAATGCATGAATTTAAAAAAGATTTTGAACAAAAAATTGAAACTTTTGAAAGTTGTTGGTGACAAATTTTGTTCAAGATTTAAGTACAAAATTGGGGTATCAACTATAACTCATGCAAGTTCTGGGACATGAAATGCAAAAATCAACAGTTTAGAACATATTTTGCATTGATTGGAACATAGTGGAAAAATGTGTGAATTTAAAGTTTGAGGACCAAAAAGATATTATTATAGACAAATAGAGGACTTGTTGCTTGGTTGGACATCCTCTGACCTGAGAACAATAAGTCGGGCTTCAACCAGAAAAGGAGCACTGTAGCAGGGCTGAGTACTATTGAACGGTTGCATGCCTAATTTTAAAGTTTGAGGGCCAAAAGATATTTTTTAAAAAATATATATATATCTTTTGATTCTCAATCTTTAAAATTAGAACAACAAAAGACCTATCGTGTAATTTGATCATTTATTCTAGACATTCCGTGGCCCAAAAAGACAAGTGAAAAAAAAAAAGCACTATAGTAGGGGCGGGTATTTTAAATAGCAAAAATGTCTGTTTTTAAAGTTTGAATCAAAAGATATAATCTAAGACAAATAAATGACCTATTTGATAATTAAAATTTTTTTTTTAGACATCCTCTGTCCAATAAAAGAAGTGCGCTTCAGCCTAAAAAAATGACATTGTGGCAGGTATATACTCTTTTTGTTTTTCTTTTTTTTTGTTTTTGTAAATAGAAAGGAAAAAAACTGAACAAAGGAAGATGAATGAAAAAAAGAGGTAGCAAGCATATATATATCCCAATGACCTTCATCAAAGTTAAAGTGTGAAAGGTGGTTGCAAGATCCCAAATGGACCTGATCATCTCTCTAATATCAAGGCTCAATGGATTATGGTCGATGATCTGAAGGAAACCCAACAAGCAGTTGGCTAGGATCATGCAGTGGCAAATATAGTTAGTTGCCACAAACTCTCATAGCTTCTAATAGCTCGAATTTTGGTGAATAGGCCAGAGTGTCATGGAGCCTTGTTGAATACTTGGAGGGGTGTGCAGCGGCTTGGATCAATGGCATTCAGGAGAGGATTCCTGGGGAGCATTGACTTAAGATGTTTCCACAGTCTTGTTTCACTTATTAGCTAAGAAATAAAATATTGATGAATTTTATTAGCATATTAACTTCGATAAAATGGGACGTTAACCGCCCAACATAACTGGCATGCTGAGGTTTATGTGCAATTATCAAGATCCCAGCCCAATATAAGTCCAAAATTTCTTCTAGATAGTATGTGTCCCTGATGAAATCCAAATCCCGTTTTCAACAATATGATTATTATGCCATTCAACTATAAAGTTATTTCGGGTGTATAGACTATAGTGGTTTCATCAGAAAAGAAAATGCAATCGAAACTCAAGAAAGAATTCCATTTCTAGAATTCACTCCATCAATTTGAAGTAGGAACAGACCGAAACACTTGAAGTTGCAGACACTCCAATTACATCCATTGATCATTTTCAGTTCATAACTTACTTCTCTTGTTTCTGGTAAGGCTTCCCATTGCCTTGGCCTTCTCCCTCAAAACATGTTTCTGGGTCTTCCCGGTGGAAGTTTTTGGCAAGTCCTCAAAGACAATAGTTCGAGGGGCCATATAATGAGGCAATCGCTCTCGGCAGTGCTTAATGAGTTCTTCAGCACTGGCACTGCATCCATCCTTCAATTTCACAAATGCACAAACAGTCTCTCCCCAGTACATGTCTGGTCTTGCGACCACAGCTGCCTCAAGCACGGCTGGATGCTTGTAAAGAACAGATTCCACTTCAATTGAACTGATGTTTTCTCCCCCAGAAATGATTATGTCCTTTGAGCGGTCCTTCAGTTCTATGTATCCATCAGCATGTCTCACACCCAAATCCCCACTTCGAAACCACCCACCTTTGAAGGCCTCCTCTGTTGCTTTCACATTCTTTAGGTACCCATTCATCACAGTATTGCCCCGAAACATAACTTCACCGATGGTCTTTGCATCAGGAGGCACACTCTTCATGGTTACAGGATCTTTAATATCAGTTTCCTCCATTCCGAGATGGTGCAATCCCTGCCGAGATTTGAGTCTAGCCTGTTCTTCTCGAGGTAGGGAATTCCATTCGGGTTTCCAAGTACAAAAAGTTCCAGGACCATATGTTTCTGTCAACCCATATGAATGACCCACAGTAAATCCCAGTGCTTCCATCTGGAAAAGTACCTGTGATGGTGGTGGTGCTGCACCAGTCATCACCACAACCTTCCCTGGAAGAGGCCTTCGATCATGGGCTGGCGAATTGATTATCATGGTCAGAACTGTGGGTGCACCACCCATGTGAGTGACCTTATGTTTAGCAATGCAGCCAAATATTGCTTTTGGCGTCACATTCCTTAAGCAGACATTAGTGCCACCTTGTGCAGCCACACCCCATGCGAGGCACCATCCATTGCAGTGAAACATGGGAACAGTCCACANAGTCCACAGATATACAGGCATGGATTGCATCTCATTAAGAAGAACTGTTGCCAGAGAGTTGAGATATGCACCTCTATGGCTGTAAATGACACCTTTTGGGCTCGATGTTGTACCAGAAGTGTAGTTTACTGAGATGGGCTCCCATTCATCTTTTGGCCTTCTGATTTCAAAATCAGGTCTTCCTGATGCCAAAAGCCTTTCATACTGCAAGCTTGTAGATGCGACATTATTAGTAGTGTTTTGTCGAGCATGTTCTGTAATTATTATCAGAATAGGCGGTTCTCTTCCTGCCTGACTTATTATTTGCAAAGCTCCCTGAGCAACAGGAAGAAACTGGTAGTCCACAAAAATAACCTTAGCCTCAGAATGCTTCAACAGAACCGCCACCATGGCTGAATCATGTCGTATATTGAGTGTGCAAAGAATGGCCCCAGCCATTGGAACACTGAAATGTAGCTCGTACATTGCAGGAATATTTGGAGCCAAGGCCGCTACCTGACCAAACAAGTAGGATTTTTCAGAATAAACATCAACAGGACTTGGTACTAGAGATCACAATTTAGTACAAGTTCACACTAAGACGCAAAAAAAAGGACATCCTTGTGTGAGAATGAAACAAGAAAGGAAACGGGATCAAAATTCATGTATAAAGCCAGTGACTGCAGACGGAGAAGAATTTCAAGTAACGTATAACCCAAGAACTCAACAGAAATTCATCGCAAGTTTAAATTTTTAATAAAAATAAATACTTTCATTTTATTTTTTTGATTTTATGAATATTTTTAACAGCAATTATTCATATTTGCTAATTTCCTTCTGCAGTATCATGAGTAAACAGAAGAGAACATTGACATAAATCAGGCTTAGAACAAGACAAGTTCAAACTTCAAAGTGAAAGAAGCAAGTCCACAACTGAGTCAAGAAGCCTTAATTACCACGTCGCCGGCGGAGATTCCTAGCTGGGAAAGAGAAGAGGCGAGGCGGATGCAGCGCTGGTGGGTCTGGCCCCACGTGAACCTGACGTCGCCGTGAATGAGCGAGACCCTGTCTCTGTAGACCACCGCCGCGCGCTCCAAGAAGCTAATAGGCGTCAGAGGAACATAATTGGCGGAGCACTTGATCGTCCCCTCCATCTGAACACGAAGAGTTCGAAATTGGAGCTTATTTTCAATAAATGAATTGCTAAGCTTTACTTTGACTAGGGACTGGTCCGACTGGATGACTTAGATGTAATAAAGTAAACTCAAAGAGTGAAAATGAGAGGCTTTAAGATAGTTAGGGGGCTAGAAAGACAAGTTCAACAATTTTGTCACCGTCAGTCAAAAATCCTACTGGAAACAATACAAAATCCCCAAATCGTTGTCCTGGCTGGTTTGGACAGAAGGCGAGTTGATGAGATCTGTTGGTTCAGGGAAAATGAAAACCCAACTCAAGCCACTGATCGGAGCTGCGCGTGACCATCTTTAACGGTGGTGGACGATAGTACAGGCCTCGCCTCTTACGTTTGAAGTTTGAAAAACCAAACGACAACTAGCTAGCGAATGAATCAGAGGCACAAGAGTTGGGCAAAAGTAGAGCGAGCGAGACGGTACCTGGCCTGGCCGAGAACCTCCTTTTTTTTTTTTGTTTCGTTCGCCGGCGAGAATAAGCTTATCATCTTCTCTGGCTCGCGGACTGTTTGGGTGACATGGCTTTATCCTCTTTCAGGTGCCCCCATGCTGGAGATTTTGTGATGGCTTTAAGTAACTTGCAGGGAGGCCAAGCAGCTGGGAGTATGGTCAAACATGGGTAATAATTTGATTTTTTTTCTCGCAAGCACGTGGACCTCAACGTGTTTGGCTTTTTCGATGGCCTCTTATTATATACTCCCAGTCTCAAATATTTTTTTACACCATTATTTTTTAGTAATTAATCTATAATTTTTTATTTTTAATATTTTAATATATAAATAAAAAAAATTTATATAAAAATAATAAATCAAGACATATAATTTCTACATATATTTTTTTTAAATTTATCTAATAAATATTAATATGAATAAATTTAAATCAAACTACATAAAAAAATCAAATGATGCAAAGTATATGATACGGAGATAATATGTTTTTTGACAATTATGAGTGGTTGCGAAATAAGCTGATCGACGGCCCACAAGGATTCACGCAAGTTAGAGAGTATCATACGCTAATTGACAGTCCATAAATAGTCACAATTATCACAAACCGTAAAACTTGACTTTTCTCTTTTTTTGAACTTTTTTCGATCGTATCATGGATAAGAACCGAACGCTTTTCGAACAATTTACATCTGAGAGCCATGCACGATTGGAGGTGGCTAATTTTGGCATATTTTCCGAATGGCATTTCAGTTGGTTCGGGTAAATTCGGAGTTCCGGAAGCTCTCATGTAATAGGCACTTTAGGGGAAAACATAAGCTAGTGGTGTCCTTGGTAGCGCGCACATAATATTATCAATTCATGAACAAAAACAAAACTAAAAATTAGTATAGAAATTGCTAATAACATCAAGAAGTTTGTTTGTATAACAGAGTTTGATAGCAAATGCACAGCAGATAATTAATATTGTAGAATTCAAAAATTATTTATTGTCAGTTTTCATTTTTAGTTGGTTTGATGGTAGTAATTAAGTTTTTTTTTTCTGTTGATACAATGTAATCTTTTTAAGAAGCTGAAAATATAAGATAATATAGGTTCATTAATACCGTAGAATTAAATCATTATCTGAACAATATTAATTGTTAGTTTTTCTTCTTAGTATGACTTTGTTTGTTGATAAGTATGTATGTTTGTACGTACAAATGTATGTATGTATGTATGTATATGTCGCAATAACTTGAATATATATACTCTCATAATATTTATTTCCATAAGTAGAGAGTTTATTAATATAATAATAGGTTTGATATTTAATGATTTATTAAATGCATGATGAAATAGCATTAACTTGTATGAATTTACAAACATTAGTACAATACAATATGTTATGCTCAACATCTTCAAATAACATGAACTTGTATTAATTTACTAAAATTAGTTTATTATACAATATGATGTGCTCAACATTTTCATTCTTTTTTACTGACTTTACATGTTAATATGATAAAAGTCATTCTTTTTTGCTTGACTCTCAGACAATTCTTCATAATTGTAACATTCAAAAAGGTATAGGCAGCTTTTTTTTGCAACTCTTTTTATATGCATGCGTTGGCCGTTCTATTACTTTAATCTGCATAAGATAATTTAGCATAGATAGATGAAAATTTTAAATTTTATCTAATATACTGATTTATTTATTTAGATGAAAAAAAGAATATTTCTCTGGTATTTGAATATAATATATCTTGATGTTTAATCGAAAATTTTTTATTATATTATATATTAGCATTGAATTTATAGTGATTTGATCATAAAGGAAAATATTTTTTTGTATTATCTAAAAATTAATTTACAATGTCAATAATATATTTAATTTTATGTATCCCACCATTAAATGAGAGTGTGTACTATTATTTTAGGTAAAGATATATAGTTTAGAAATTAAATAGTATAATCTATAATTTGTTACAGAAAATTCAGGGGAAAGATGTCATTATTTTGGAATTAACATAATAATGAGCATTATATGAAGGGAATATAAACATGATTGTATGCCATAAAAAATTGTGACATACAATTGATTAAAAAGGTAAAAATTTAAATTAATTCCTAAAAAATGATAAATATAAAATGGGAAAATATAAATAAATGCTTCAAAGATATACAAATAAATATATGTATAGATATAGCATTTGTTGTAGAAATATAAGCCATAATAGTAAATAGCACACAATTAATTTATAGATAAGAAGTAAATAATATAGCATTTGTTTTAGAAACATAAGTGATAATATGTAGATAGCATAAAATTGATTTAACAGTTAAAAAAATTGTTAATTCCTAAAAATGATAAATATAAAATGGGAAAAATACAAATAATTGCTTGAATGGTATACAAATAAATATATGTATATATATAAGCAAGTGTGTGTATACATACACGTGTGTGCGTGTATATGTTGGTATACAGACACGCACATACACGATATCATTGACTTGTATTTGCATTATTTCTTACCTTTCATGCAACTTTGACAACTTATAAATTTATCTTTATAAAATCAGCTAATTGAAAAAAAAAATTGTCGAAGAAAAATTGCAAAACAAACTTACATAATAATTAGCAGCCACTCAATGTCTTCATAAGTAGAGAACAAAAATAATAATCTATCAGTTCATAATTTCATATAATTTAATGCTTGCTACTCAAGCTATTTTCATATTGGTATTTCGTACTAAGTTACAGTTAAATTGAATATAGATTTCACACCTCATTGTAAGGGTACAAATCACAACAAAAAAAAAACATGAAAACAAAAAACATTGAAGATTATATTAGCATAAAGAAAAGCATAAACAAAACACTCACAACAAACAGATGGGCTACGAAACCTTCAATAGACAAAAAAAAATTTCTCCGCTACAACAAAAAATCAAATTGTCTATATATATAGCAGAAGATGAACCCAAAACAACCACCATCTTTTCATCTAAAGCCGAGGAATTGCCATCATTTACTCTCAATTCATGCAACACAATGCAACACTTGCCCCTTTTATTTCTCTTCCATATCCCACTCGTCATCATGCATGAGCTTGCTACAAAGACATAAACGTTTCCTCCCAAAATTTAACACTAAACTGACAGCTACTAACACAAACATGATGATAGATACACTCATTACGTCACAAACACATGGAAGAGCTAAACCCACTAACCCACATTAAGCCGAAAGGCAGAAGTCTAGACATTAAGATTCTAACAATTACAAGTTTTAACCTTTTATAACCTTGACACCTATTTAGTATTTACAACACAACAAACAAATAGAGGACCGCAATAGACATTAAACCAAGGAGACATGCACACTTGTCACGCCCAAATCACTTGGATCCGCTTTCATATATGTACCAGCCAAATGATTAAATGAACTAACCATTTGCAAGTGGCAAAGGACATCATATTCCAATAGTGAAAGACTCAAACGCCATGGGGGAAATTGTCATAGAGGTACTAGTGATTAACCCATTAATAAAATTCTGAAATTCTTTCCACCCCCAAATGTTTCACCTTCATCAAATGAGTCTATATGATCTCCCCAATAAAATTACATAAACACTCTGACACTAGAGCACAAAGCATATAAAACATAAACTAATCAATTTCAAATTTCAAACCAAGAGAAAAAGAGAAAAATATTTCAACCAAAGAGTTCTCCACAAGAGATGTAACGATCATTAAAAAATATGGGAGCAGTGAAATGCACAAAACAAAGAGATGAATGACTGATGGCCATATTAGAACATTAGGCCTCTCTCATGTGCCAACACTCCTATCTTGACAATGGACATTATCAAAAAGTCCAACAACCTAAGAAACAGAAAACAAACAGCCCAACGCTCAAACACCAAAAAGCGAAATTCTTCCTCAACTCTGATAACAGCTGTTAGCGCTTCGATTACTTTTTCTCCTTTCATATATATCATATAGATAGATCAACTCTGTGTGTGTGTGTGTATGTGTGTGTGTGTGTGTATTCACGTAAATTATATTTGTCACTATATAAATTAAAAATCTATAACACAATCATCTAATAAAAATATTTTTATTAATAAGTTAGCATTGATAATTTAATTTTATTGGAAAAGTTACAAAAAGACTTGACCCTGAAGTTCAGTTTAAAATCTTTTACACATGATTTTACTGATTGGAATATTCACTCTAATACTTAGATTAATTATATTTGTAATAGCTAAATACTTGTTGAATGTCGTAAAAGGATGCCTTGAGTCTCATGAATGGTATCAAAATAATGATAATCGAAGGTTCATCCCTACTCATCTCAAATTGCTCTCTATGAAAATAAATTTTAGTTATAATGTTTTGCCTTAAATCATAGAACAAAAAGCTTTCATGAATGGCTTAAATCTCATGAACACTATTAGATCAGCATCGTTTTTTACAGACATCTATCACATTTTTAGAATCATCTCCAGATGTATATCCTTACATACATGTAGTCAATGTTAATTTTAAAACAGTCAAAAAAGGGTAATAAAGTCTTAATAACAGTTCAACTGCAGAAAGAAAACAAATCATAATTATGTGCTTATTTTACGTTTTAAGATCTTGAAAAATAACACTTACAATCAAAGTTATTAAGATTCCAATTCAAATATTAGAATCTTACGGTTTTACAATTTGAAATGGGAAAAATGGTTTAATTAGATTTTATGATTATGATCATTTATGATTACGATTCTGATCAGTTCTATGACAATTCACATAAAACAAAAAAAGGATTTAACGTGGAATCCTAATTTTGACAGCATTGCTTACAATCCATACCTTCGGAATTTTTTTCGGTAAGGAATCCTAGGTGCAATTTTCAAAATTTGATGGTCAATCAAGAAAATGAAAAATTACCTAAACCCCCTTAGGTTTAATGAAACCTACATCTGTGTCCTATGTTTCAAAAACCTACCCTAACCCCTCAAAAGCTTAAAATCCCTACACTTACCTCTTCCACCGTTAACATCCGTTAAAAACATCTAAACTAACCTGCACTCCCCTTCTCCACATAAAAGAGAAAATACTTATTTTCCCCTCCTAGTCTTCTTTCATAAAATTTTTGTCCCTAATTTTTGCATCTAACAATATGAAGTAGGGATGAAAATGGGCCGAGCCGAGCTCAAGCCCAGCCCCTTTGTCATTTGGTACTACCTAGGCTTGAGCTCGGCCCGAAGGCTTGTTGGGCTCGAATGGCACATATAAAACTTTAGTGTCATACTTGCAACTTAGATAAAAGATAGTGACTAAATCTGTAATTTTCTATAGAGATAACTAGAGAAGAGAAAATAAAAAAAATCTATCATAGTCTCTATAGAGCGCAAGAAGAGTACTGCCAGCAAAGAAGCTCAATAGACAAGGGATCAAGTTTTATGGATCTGAAATTGAGTCCAAGGAAGAGCAATCATTCAGACTATAACATGGGGATGAGTAAGCATCGGCACGACCACAAGAAAAGGAAGAGGACTATGAGACATTAAACGTTGAGCCTTCAGATAGTATGAAATCCATGATGAGGTAAGAAGGAGTTCGAAATAGCTCAAGCAAAAGAATCACAAGAGGTAATGTTGAAGGAAACATAGAATTCACTCATGCATCATGGCTTTCATCGAAGTCATTCTAAAAATGCAAAGATTGAGAAACATACATCATGAGCATCATTGCATCATTTTCATCATGCTTTTATCACAAGCAGGTTTCAATGAAGCTTGGTGCAGACATCAAAAGAAGAATTCAGTCCAAGCACATCAAGGGGGAAACATTTTACACAAAAGAAAAAGAGAGAGTGTTTCAATCACTTCACATCTGCCAAGAGTTAGAGGCTACAATTTCTCGATATCATTTGAGTGAAGGAAGTTTTACGGTCCAGGTAAGTTCACAAAAATTGAGATCAAACGTAATTGGAGTTAAGCCGAGGCTCCAAAGAGAAGATAATTATCTTTCTCGTAACTTAGGTCAAACTGAGGTTCTAAATAAGAAAGGTTTCTCTACCTCATCACATCTAAAGAAAAGTTAAACTGAGGTTCCAAAGAAATGGTAATTCCCTTCTTCGTAACCTAGGACAAACCGATGTTTAAATGAGAAAGGTTTATCTACCTCGTCACATTTAAAGAAAAGGTAAACCGAGGTTTCAAAGATATGGTAATTCCCTTCTTCGTAACCTAGGACAAACCGAGGTTTTAAATGAGAAAGGTTTCTCTACCTCGTCACATTTAAAGAAAAGGTAAACCGAGGTTCCAAAGAGAAGACAATTCTCTACCTCGTAACTTAGCACAAATCGAGGTTTTAAACGAGAAAAGTTTCTCTATCTCGTCACATTTAAAAAAAAGTTAAACCGAGGTTCCAAAGAGAAGGCAATTCTCTACCTCGTAAGTTGGGACAAATCGAGGTTTTAAATGAGAAAGGTTTCTCTACCTCGTCATATTTAAAGAAAAGTTAAACTGAGGTTCCACAGAGAAGATAATTCTCTTCCTCATAACTTAGGCCAAACCGAGGTTCTAAATGAGAAGGGTTTCTTTACCTTATCACATCTAAAGGAAAGCTAAACCGAGGTTCCAAAGAGATGGTAATTCTCTTCCTCGTAACCTAGGACAAACCGAGGTTTTAAATGAGAAAGGTTTCTCTACCTCGTCACATTTAAAGAAAAGCTAAACTGAGATTTCAAAGAGAAGACAATTCTCTACCTTGTAACTTGGGACAAACGGAGGTTTTAAACGAGAAAGGTTTCTCTACTTCGTCACATTTAAAGAAAAGTTAAATCGAGGTTCCAAAGAGAAGATAATTCTCTTCTTCGTAACTTAGGCCAAACCGAGGTTCTAAATGAGAAGAGTTTCTCTACCTCGTCACATTTAAAGGAAAGCTAAACCGAGGTTTCAAAGAAATGGTAACTCTCTTCCTCGTAACTTGGGTTAAACCGAGGTTTTAAATGAGAAAGTTTTCTCTACCTCGTCACATTTAAAGAAAAGTGAAAGTTGAGGTTCCAAAGAGAAGGTAACTCTCTTCCTCGTCACTTGGGGTCAAATTGAGGTTTTAAATGAGAAAAGTTTCTCTACATCATCACACCCACTGCAAGGTTAAATTAAGTTTTCAAAGATCAAAATCAAGGTAAGTTTTCACCATCAAAGAAATCATGGTTTATTTTCATGATGGAGGGCATATTTGAGAGGTGGACATCCATAAGTTGTCATACCATTTTTCAAAACAATTTTATCTTGTTTGGATGGTCATTCTCAAAGCTCATTTTAAGGTATTTGAAGACAATTTCAACTCTTAAAGTTTCTCGTTCGACCAGCTTCTTACTTTTAAAATACACTCACTTTGTGGAATATTTAGCTTTTTTAGATTCACTCATTTTGTGGAATCTTCAATTCTATTAAGATTCACTAATTTCATGGAATCTTTGGCTTTCTCAAAATTCACTCTTGTCATAGAATTTCAAATTTTGAATTCACCCATTTTGGAAATTCATACTTTTGAGGGAATTATTCTAAGTTTGGATGATTTCTTGGAATTTTTTACTTGAGATAACAAGGAGAGTTTCTTAATCTCACAACAATGCAAAACTAATGCTTCAAAAAAAATTAGAGGGGGTAAAGAGTCAAGGTACTCTACCTTATAGGAATTTTGAGGTAGTAAAGAGTCAGGGTGCTCTACCTCAGGGAAATTTAGAGGTAGTAAAGAGTCGGGGTACTCTACCTCAAAGGTCATTAGAGGTGGTAAAGAGTCGGGATGCTCTACCTCAAAGGTCATTAGAGGTGGTAAAGATTCAGGGTGCTTTATCTCAAGGGAAAATAAATGTGGTAAAGAGTTAGGGTGCTCTACCTCAAAGGAATTTGGAGGTGGTAAAGGGTTAGGGTGCTCTACCTCAAAAGTCATTAAAGGTGATAAAGAATCAGGTTGCTCTATTTCAAAGGAATTTCAAGATAGTAAAGAGACAGAGTTTTCTACATCAAAAGTCATCAAAGATGTTAAAGAGGCCGAGTTTTCTACCTCAAAAGGAATATCGAGGTGGTAAAGAGTCAGAGTGCTTTACCTCAGAGAATTTTAGAGGTGGTAAAGAGTCGGGATGCTCTACCTCAAAGGTCATTAGAGGTGGTAAAGAGTCAGAGTGTTCTACTTCAGTGAAAAATAGAGGTGGTAAAAAGTCAGGGTACTCTACCTCAAAGGAATTTGAAGGTGGTAAAGGGTCAGGGTGCTTTACCTCCAAGAAATTTAGAGGTTGTAAAAAGACAATGTTCTTTACCTCTAAATTAACAAGAGGTGGTAAAGAGAGGGTTCTCTACCTCTTAGGCCATTGTGAGAAAGAGTTCTCTACCGAAGTTAAAAGGAATTAGAGAAGAGTTTTTTTTTTCTATAAAAAGGTGGGTTAGGAAGGTTCCTTTATCCCTCAAGAAAAGAGGAAAAAGTTTTCTTCTTAGGTTTGGAAGCGATAAGAAAGTTCTTATTGTAGAAGGTTAGGAGAGTTCCTAAGCCTGATAGACAAGGAGGAAAGAGTTTTACTCCTTAAATTCTTCGATAATAGGAAGGTTCCTATCATAAAAGTAACAAGAAAGGTTCTTTAACCTCAAATGGGAGGAGTTTTTCTCCCCAAGTTTTTGGCAGTAAGTGGGTTCTCATTGTCCAAATAGAAGGCTAGACAAAATTGGTTAATGGCTTTGCATGCATCATATTTTATGAAACATGTAAAGGGGCCAGCTGTTGACACCCAATTTTATCTGGGCTCTGACTTTTGTTCAAGTTTTATGTTAGGAAAATTAGTTTAGGGGACATTTTCATTTTTAGGGATTATTTGGTCATTTTTTAGGGGTTTGAATCATTTTTGTCATTTTAGTGTTTTGCATAGTTGTTTGTCTAGTCACATTTAAGTGCTACAATGTTATTTTGGTTTACAAATTTGTAGGAATTTAGAGTGGTCATCTAGAGTAGAAATATGAGTTAATTGAGTTTAGGTCCTAAAGGTCCCGTAGGGTTAATTTAGGGAAAGGGGAAAAGTTTGGGTGAAAACAAAAGGATTTTAGAATATTCAAGGCAAAATTTTAAAGTTTGGGATTAATCTGTCAAAATTGAAAAATGTGAGGTAAATCTATCAAAATTGAAAAGTTTGGGGCAAATTTGTTGTGATCCTGAAATTTTAAGGAAATCTAGAAAATTTTAGGAAGCTTTGGGGCTCAATTGACAAATCTTTAAAGGTTTGGGTTAAATCGAAATTCGCACAGAATTTAGGGCAAGATCAGCAGCTTGAGAGTTTTGTTGGACTTAAACTAATACTTTACCAGATTATATCCTAATCCCCTCAAATTGAATTTAGATCAAGTTTAAACTCTGTAAAACCTAGCTAATCTCGCCTAGCCACTCTTAGTATAAGTATGAGCCATTAATTGATGAAAGAAAGGGGGGGAATTTTTGAAACCCTAAGCTCTTAGCTAAAAAAGAGAAAACTGCATCCGGAGCCCCTGCTTCTCCTCCCTCACCCAGAAAAAACAGGTAAATTGCACGCGTTACCCCCAACCTTTTAATTCTGTTTTTGTTCTAACCGCAACCTTCATTTTGTTCGTTGCGCCTCCCTAACGTGGCTAAAACGTTCCATTTTGAACCTTTTTTGGATGGAATCCGTTATATTGGNTTGCGATACCCGTTCACCGTCGCGATCCAAAACACACCAACGTCAACATGCCGAGAAATGTTTGTCACACCGATTGGAGTCACGTCGTCGTATCTAACATGAACGGAGCACCGGCCATTGGAGTCACGCCGATTCAGCGCTTGGGTCATCTACTTCCACTGCCACGATTTCTTCCAACCCTTGAATCTGCCTCGATCGGATTACCGGCCATGAACACATTCGCTTAAATCGAAAAGTCATGTTGGGCGCCTACGAATTGCGAATGCCTGGAATGATTACCAAGCAAATGAGTTGGCGACAGCTACGGGGTGAAGGGTTGCTCGACTTGGCACGGCGACGGGGCAGCACTTGGTGGAGCACTGCTGCTAGGAGTATCGAAGAATCGGAGAAAAGGCAGATGGAATCGGTGAAGAGGCAGACGAAACTGGATAACAGAACGAAGATCGTCGGCGCTACCGAGGCGACGATGGTGCTTGATTAGGTTGCCCAGATGCACTGCTTGATTAGGAGCGAAAGAAGGCAGAAAGGATGGAGATGAGGGAGGAGGCAGAGAGAAGGGAGAGGAGGGAGGAAAGGGAAGGGCGAAGAGAAGAGATGAGAGTGGTGTCAGGTGAGGGAGGCGGACAGCAGAGAGGTTGTTCCAAGAGGGAGGCAAAGATGACGAGGAAGAAGCATGAGAGGTTTCTTGCTAGATTTGAAATTTTTAAAGTTTTTTTTTGTAAAGAGAAATGTTTATAAGGGTTAAAACAAACATTTTCCCTACAGTTTTATGTTGATGTGTCATTTTCCATCCAATATAACGGATTCCATCCAAAAAAGGTTCAAAATAAAACATTTTTGCCACATTAGGGAGGCACAATAAACAAAATGAAGGTTGAGGTTAGAAGAGAAATAAAATTAAAATGTTGGGAATAATACGTGCAATTTACCCCAGTAAAAACCCTAAGTTTTTCTCCCTTGCGCCGTCACCATGCTCCCTCTCCCAGACGACGCTTCGCCTTCCCCAGTAGCCGTTTCGCATTCCCTGCTGTGCCCGAGGCTTCA
>KK905769.1:0-11764 GCA_000696445.1 Aquilaria agallochum
GATTGCTTTAATTCATTATTGACTAGTTATCATTTCAGGCACTTTGACTCTTATATATCAACAAGATTTCCACAATTAGGTGAAAGTGAATTACAAAGTTATCGAGATCGACATTTGACCGCATGGTTCTTATAATACGTGAGTATCATGGAGTGATAATTTTTATGTTCCTAATTGTGTTCTGTTTGACTATACTGTGCAATTATGTTATTATGTTAACTTTATATTTCAGGTTAACCGTTTCAAGGATAAAAGATCCTCGTGTGGTCCTATTCGAGTGGCCATTTCATACAATGGATGTATTGTGAATGGTTTTCGTTTCCGCACACAATCCTATGGCAAAGACAAAATGACACAGAATTATGGTGTTTGCATGAAGGGTGAGACATGGGGATCTAGTGGGTATGATTTTTATGGCATTATTGATGAGATTATACGTATTGAGTACCACGGGAGTGGGTATGAAGCCATGACGTTGTTCAAATGTACTTGG
Organism: Aquilaria agallochum; assembly: GCA_000696445.1. Classification (NCBI taxonomy): domain Eukaryota; kingdom Viridiplantae; phylum Streptophyta; class Magnoliopsida; order Malvales; family Thymelaeaceae; genus Aquilaria; species Aquilaria agallochum. The sequence continues at coordinate 494 of KK905769.1, forward strand.
TTTGATCCGATGTGGTGTTCGAAGTTGCGCACGCACTGGTGTTGTTGACATTAAATGGAAGTCTAGATTATCACCACCTGAGACGTTTATCTTTGCGACACAGGCTCAACAAGTTTACTACTGTGAGTACCATAACAAGACTCATCATCAATGGTGGCCGGTGGTTAAGACGAAGCCACGAGCTTTCATTGATTGTTCATCGAATAATTTTAGTATTCGATATGAGGACAATGAGGAAATGTCTGATGAGTAAACATGTGTGTTAAAAACCACAGATGAGTGTGTTAGAAACCACAGATGAGGCGTTCCAAGAAGTGATTTCAAGTGAAGTACCAATGGTAACAACTGATGCCATTGCCCTTGATGAGATTAACATACTTGTCGATAGAACGTGTTATCCTGAAATCGTGCAACACATGGACCAGAACATCGAGGTCACACAAGCCGATAGGGATACATCAGATGATGAAGCATCGCTTGATAGTTTAGAGTCAGATGAAGGCGATGATGTTTGATTAAGTGTAATTGTTCAAAACATCTACATGTTTTATTTGAAATCGTAATATAACTTTGAATGCATTTATGTTTTGGACAGAAAGGAAAAAAATTTATGAAATTTAACCATCACATATCTAATTACCTGTGTCGTTGAAATGAATATATCAATTGTTTTTCTCACCAAAAATTATTGTATGCTATTAAAAAATAATAATAATGTTAATAAATTTAGGAGATTCAATCTGACCATATACATTAAATACATAAATTTAATTTCTAAATATAAATATTTTCATTTATTCATCAACTAAAAAAGTTTAAATAATTAACTTCCAAACATAGTAATTAATTCATATATATACACATTATAAATTATATATATATATATATATATATTTGATATTCCCTCAGTCCGACGGTTTTAAGTTAGTAATAAAAAATCATAGGAAAGATGTAGGAATATATCACCTACGGCAATGTGATGTGCGACGGTTTTGAGTTAATATTTAAAATATGTAGAAAAAGTGTAGGAAAAGACCGACGGTTTTCACACATTTAAAAAATTGCAGGAAAGATGTAGGACTATAATCACCTAGGGCAGTGCGTTATCCGATGGTTTTGATTCAATATTTCAATTAAGTAGCAAAATTGTAGGACAAGACTGATGTCATAAAATCATAGGAAAATTAAGTAGTAAAACCGTAGGACGCTCCGTAAGAAGGAAGGCGGGAAACCAATTCATGGCGGGAAGGTTAAGTTTTTCATTTCCTACGCTTTTCATGCATTTCATATTTTTCGTAAGAAAACCGTAGGAAACTTTGCTACGGTTTTCCTACAGTTTTAAAAAGTGCAGGAAAATCATAGGTCAAATAGGTAGCTTAATCACCGGATCTTCCCTTTAAATTCGTGGGAGTTCTTCAGTTTTCACCACTCCATTCCTTCTATTCTGCGACGCCCTCTTCCAAACCCACTCCCAAAATCCCCTCCAGAGCTACTTAAACTAGGTATTTTTAATTTTTAAGTAGATTTTCATATATAATTAATGTTTGTTATTATATATAGTTGTTGTTTACATATATAATGCATGTATTACATGTTATATTTTTCAAAGCCAGTTTTTATATTATATGTTTTAGGTAATTTTATATATGGTGTTAGTATATGTATGTGGTTAGTTATAAATAATTTTTTATGTAATAATGGTAAGTTCTATTTGTACAGAAGCATGTTACTATATATGTGGTTAATATAAAAAACTGTTACGTCAATAATGTTAGAGTAATATTGTTATCACTTCAATAATGTTAGTGTAATCAGTTAATGGTAGTTTAATAATTTTATTTTATAAATAAGTATATGTCGAATAATTGGCAATTTTAAAAAGTGTTACTACACAAATGGTATTGAAATGATGGCAATTTTAAAATTAATGAGTTTACTAAAATAATGAAATTTAATAAGTAAATGTTAGTGTAAATGGTAATTTATACATAAAAGACTGTGACATAATGGTAATTTAGTATTACATATATATGTAATAAAAATATTAAACCTTAATTTTAGGATGGCTCGCCCTAGACAGTCTAGCTCGGGCAAAGGCCCGGCCAGGGATGTACATGACCCGCGACGTAGTCGGGGTCGACGACACCCTGCTGTGACACCTACACAGGTGTCACAGACTGAGACTCAGACCCAGGTGCCAAAGACACTGTTGCCACATACCCAGGCTCAGACACCGGTGCCACAGACCTAGTTGCCATATACTTCGGTGCAACGACCTTATGTGCCCCAGACATTTGGCGCATTGAGCTCAGCGTTTCAGCAGTTTCGAGACACTCAGACTGATGTGTATTACTTGGATATGAGAGGAATATCCGGGTCATATCAGTACCAACATACAGGGATCGGGCAGCCTACATGGGATGTTAATCCCAATTCATTCCTTGATCCAGATGAGCTCGGTATATCCACTCATCATCTACCTGGCCTATACTCGAGTCAGCATCAGCAGCAGTTGCCTCAGCAGCCTCAGCAGCACTCGGCCACTAGCGGCCCAACCGTCGCACCTGACGCGCAGCCAGCTGATGGGGCCCCATTACCTAGAGGGTGAGGCCCATAGGTAGTTGACTTACCACCACCTCCACCTCCGTAGGACTGTCCGCTAATCGTCCCTCGAGAGCAAGTGTTACTGACTCCTATAAAATTAATTGTCATATAATTATACATTGTTCTTAGTTACATCACTTTATATATATATCTTACTATAATCATCATTTCTTACAGCTTACTCACTGATGACTCCGTTCGTACCACCATAGCCTCTATTCATGTGAGGTTGTGGGACGAAAGTTGTATAGCTTGGTCACATGCATCTCGAGCTGCACGAGAGGAGCACATAACCACATTAGAGGTAATTTGTTGTTGTACATTTTTAAACAATAGTTTATATATGGACTAATTCATAATTTTTTTTTCTTCTTTGTGAAATTGCAGAACTACTATAGATGGGACCCCAGAGCCTTCGGCCCCATCCACCGAATTGTGCTCGACTACTGTTCGCAGTCCGTGTGAAACCACGTTTATCATTGGAGGTCCATCATGATTCAGAAGATCCCTGATTTCTTCGCCAACCCTAACTACAATTTACTACGGCCACATGTTCCATCCTACTACAGTCAGCAGGTATGGAATCAGTTGTGTGACCAGTGGGAGTAAGAGAGATGGAAGAAGCTATCGGAGGTTGGTTCCTATGCCAAGCACATAGCGGATAGCTCAGGCCTTATTCCGAAGCACACGATGGGCTCAATCCCAGGCAAGATGCACTAGGATCATATGGTACCAACTTCTCCCTTCCATACATTATAATTTTTTTTATGATTTATTATTTACTTAAATTTTTAATGATATCTAAAATTGTGCAGACAAAAGCCCGAGATGGAGTTGAGCCATCATTTGATGAGTGGTGGTCTCATACCCACAGACGGAAGAAGACCGATCAGCCCATCGATCCGATTTCACAGCAGCTGCAGGTAATAAATGTTCATTTACCACTATAAACAATGTTTTAAAAGTATAATATTTGTCTTACTAACTCTAATTTCTTTTTCTTGTAGGATGGATATGTCGAATGGATTCAAGAAAAATACCAGAATCTAGATGACCGTCCGCAGTTCGATGTAGAGGTATGGAGCGAGGTACGAGGCCCACCAAAAAAAGGCCGACTACCGGGTGTTCCGCGTCGACTCGCTGATCCCCAGACCTTTGGACCAAATTGGGTATTTTTCATTCGTATTTAACTTTATTAATTATTTTTATCACTTTTACATTGCTAATTGCTACTTACCAAATTTTTTAGGCTCCACATGCTGATTCAGATGAGATTGCTCAGTTGAGGGCTGAGAACACCCAGCTACAGAGTGATTTTACGCGGTTATAGGCAGACGTTCGCACTCAGGTTCAGCAAGAGACCGAGGCTGCAATGAGTGCCATGCTTAATAGGTTGATCCAGTAGGGGATTATACCTGCATCGGCGCTCTCAGATGACCTACGGATCGGATCCTCCACTCAGCATCATGACGACGATCGTAGCCAGCCAGATGACGATGATCAGCCCGGCACTGCATCCCATTGATTTTATATTAGACCTTCAGTTATTTGTAATTAGCTTTTTTCTGTAAAATTTGATTACTTTTATGTATAGTAAGTTTATTGGCTACTTTGATCAATTGTTATGTAATAATAATAATAATAATAATAATAATAATAATAATTTATGTTTTATTATTATTATTATTATATAATGCAATATAATATGTTTTTAATTTGTGTATAAATTAATTTACTAAAATATTTAAATTGTCACAAAATCGTAGGAACAATATTCATGACAGAAAACCATAGGAGATAGTAAAGTCACAAAACCGTAGGACACAAGGGGTCACAAAAATGTAGGACATAGGGGTCATAAAAACATAGGACATTGATGACACAAAACCGTAGGACATAGGGGTCACAAAACTGTAGGACAAAGGGGTCACAAAACCGTAGGAAATTGATGTCACAAAACCGAAGGATGTTGTCGTCATAAAACCATAGGAAATAGTTTTGTCAAAAAACTGTAGGAGTTAATGCATCTCAAAACCGTCGGATAAGATGGGGTCCACGGCCATCATAAAAGCGTAGGAGTATTTTACGATCATCCGACGGTTTTTATTTCTAACACTACTTTTACCTACGGTTTTGTTTGATGATTTTAATTGTAGGAAATGACCATTTCCTAGGGTTTCCCTACATTTTTTCCCGACTCAAATGCCTTGTTTTCTTGTAGTGGTAGGTGGTGTTCATGGAAGTTTGACCTCAAAGTCAAGCTAATTACTCCTCCACTAGCTTAGTTTAGGTTCTTTATTGATTAGGTAGAATATATTGGTCTTCCCTAAGCTTAAATAGGTGCCCATTATAAATAATTAGGCTTAGAACCTCAAGAACACCATTGAAGCAATATGGTGAATAGTGCTACTTCAACTTGTTTGATCTTACTTTTCAGAGATTGAGGTAAGAGATTTTAAGGTTTTCCTATGTTATATTGATGTATTCTATTTTTTAAATACCTTGGTCATAAGTTTGGTCTGAGCTAAGAGGTAGAACACCAAAGGGGAAGTCATGGGTAGCTTGTCGGGGCAACGGAAGCACAATGAAGCTATTTTACAGGTGATGCAAATGTACCACTAACTTAATGCATTTTCATTGTGCAATTTTGGAGATGGAAATTAGAGGCACATACACATGGGATCCTTGGTGCATTCATGCCAATTCCAATAAGTCTAAAAGATGGGTGGTGCAAATGCAGCAAGCCCTAGTGCATTCACATCACACCCAAGTAAACCCAACTTATTTCCTAAGTGTCCCTAGGTGTTTATAAGGCCTTGGAAAGGAAAACTAAAGGCTCCAACCAATTATAAGTATTTATAATGCATTAATAAGTTTGGAAACCAAGGAATAGTGTGTAAGAAACCAAGTAACATAAGAGTTAAGAAAACTTGAAGTATGTAAAGGAGGTTAGAGGCTTAGTGACCCAAGTGTTGGGTCTTGACCCTGGGCACTAATGGCTACCTCTGGAATGAATCTTTGGCTCCTAATAATGGTGCATAGGGCCTAAGAATTGTTAAGATAAATTTCAGAACTCTAGTGACTCAAGAAAGAGGGCACCAACCCTAATCAAGTTGAATGAGCTTGGTAAGTTAAAATACTTTGTATGTATGGCCACTAAAGGGGTAGTAAGAGGTGGAAAAGTGAGTTAGGTCAAGTTGTGTGGCAAAGGGGGACTGGTGCCTTAAAGAAAAAGAAAGGGACACTAAGGTGGAGCATAGGTGGGTCTTAGACCATTAGTGACCCAAAGTTTGGGGTCATAAACCCCTAGGCGCTAGAAAGGACCCAAGGGTGCTCCAACCAAGCCTTAGACTTGGTAAGAATGAGCCACTATGAGGCCTAGAAAAGCAGAGCCACTAAGGTTGACTACCCAGCACAAGAAGAAAGGGAGAGATGTGGGCAAGGTTTAAGTAGGTGATGACTTACTCCAAGGTGCTCCTTAGTGCATGGCTAAGGGTGTGTAACTGATGACCTACACAAACAGAAACTGTCAATGGACTTTAAAAGTAAAGTATCCAGGATATAAAAGGCCAATGTCAAGTACCTTAACCATATGAGCTCACGGCAAGATAAGCAACCACGAGTGTAAACAAGGTCCCAAGTGCATGTGCATCCATCCATCTTCCTATACATATTTATATTGCATATTATATTTGTTGTGTATGTACATGTAGCTTGTTGGCATTATGTTTGCATATATGCATATGTTTTTTGGATTGCCTATTTTTCCCCCTTGCAAGTACTCCTTCAAAATCCTTTGCTAAGTACTTAATGTACTCATCCCTTTATGTTTCATTATTGTGCATATTAAGGGATAAAAGTATAGGATAAGTGACCTAGTAGCTAGAAGTATAACTAAGCTATGTTTCTTTGTAGGTATTGGTTTACGAACCTATTTTGGTTCAAGGTTATGCATGATCATGTGTTGGACTAACAATAAGTATTTTCATGGTTTTGTCATATTAGGAGACTAAATTGCACAATGAAGGGTCCATGAGGCCTGCACTCAAGTAATTAAAGGATAAAAGCTATGAGTAAATGGTTTTGGTATAAGTATGCTTTAGAATACCTTTGACTCATTTAGGCACTTTGAGTAGCAAGTGTTGTCTTTATAGCTGGACTACAAAGGGCTACTTTTGGGTTGTATATAAAGAGTTTTGCATGTACAACCCTTGATTATTTCCTAATGGTTAAGTAACTATTGTTTTTCCAACTTTGGCTTGTTTTAATTGACTTTTAATTTTGATAACAATGGTATCTATTTATTTATTTTATTGTTGATTGCATAGCCAAAGCAACTCATGCATATTTTCTATATAGAGTAGGTTAGACAGTAGTTGCATATAAGGGTTTTTGGACTTTAGGTAATTAGTAGCCAACTATAAGCAAATGGCTTGAGTCCCAGTGACTTAGGCTAAGTGGTTCTAGGTGCCCATGGGTTAGGCATTCCACAACATTGCTTGTAGATCTTAGAGCCAATTGAAATGGTCCTTTAGTCAATCATTTGTTTTTTGCACATCATTGCCTCATTTTCTTTAGACCTCCTAAGGATACAATTCAAACTCTTTAACATACCCTATATATTTATTTGATTGCATCGAGTTACAAGGCAGTTTTGATGAACAACACAGTTTTATGAGTGCATGATCGAAGTTTTCTCGTAGAATATGAGATTTAGCCATGGATAATTCTTTTCTTAGTTTTCTTTTGATTCTTTTGTGTTTATTTTATAGCATTATGAGCTAGACTTTTGCTGGCCATGCTCAAAATAGATGAACCCTAGGATGATTTTGTGATTGTGGTTGTATTTTGGTTTAATATCATTATGTGTTTTTCTTGCAATTTATTCAATGTGCTTCGTTGCATTAATTAATAGTAGCTAGCCTATTAATTCAATATGGGATGATGAACATGCGTCAGGTAGTATCCGATACATTTGTTGGGGATCACAATTGGATAAGGTGTGATATAATACATCTAGATTAGGGAAAAACCTAGTAGTGGTTCATAGGACTTCTAATGCATACTTAGTAAGTTTGATAGGCCCAGGCACCTTATTGGTGACTTAAGAATAGGGTTATTTTAACGGGAATAATAAGGAGCTAATCTATGTTAGGTAATACTTCATGGTCCAAGTTAATCATAATCCTGTTAAACCAAAGTGCAAGCAATACAAAGGAATTTTTAGAGGGATTTGATTCTAAGTATGAGATTTCTTATTGTTGATTGTCTTAATTGTGTTGGGAAAGAGTATTTTTTGTCATCTAATTTTGTCAATTTTTCTACTTTAGTCCTGTAATTACTCGAGTTGCCAATGGAGTCCTCTAATTTTTATTTTATAAGCTTTGTTAGTCCTATAACTCATGAAACTGCCATATGTTTGATGGAATAGCCAGATGGCACCTAATGCCATTTAAATTGAGACATTTAAAGTGCTTCATTGGTCCCCAATTTGACTTAAATGCTTCATATTGGTCTCTAATCTTTCATTTGTCTCATTTAGGTACATAACCCTCTCAAAATAGTTACCCCAGATTAAAAAAAAAAAGCACTTCAAATGGTTCACCAAGGCCTTCAATTGGGAGAGATCAATGGTGCCCAGCCATAGCCACTTTGCCATTTCTACAAACAATGCAAAGAAGATTGTGTCTGGAACAACGCAAACAACTCGAAGTCTACCATCATGACCCTTAATCTCTACCACCTCCACCCTTAATCACCCGAGCCAATTTCATTGCCACCCTCAATCACCCAACCCGATGCTACTACCACCCTTAATCACCTGGCTTGACATCATCACACCCTTAATAGCCTCCACCGCCACCATTTTTCCACCATTACCTGACCCTCAATCTTGGCCATCACATGACCATCAAACTTGGCCATCACATGACCCTGAATTTCTCGACCATCTTCTAAACCTCAATCTCTAACACAATGAGAACCAGAAAATAGCCACTGGTGAAAGTGAATTAAAGGAGAGGAGGTCACCATGGGATCTCTGATCAACCCGCCAATGTAAACCTAGAGTAACTGGCGAGTGGAGTCCTATTTTCCATTGAGAATTCTTCAGCTCCTTCACTTAATGTTCATTAACTCACTTTCCTGGCTCCCTACAGAATCAATTTTTGATTGCAGGTTTTTAAGCTAGATCACAGATCAGAATCATCAACTGATTACTAGTCAGCTATTTGTGGTCGAGAATAAAGGCAAGTCCCGTGCGCAAAGGCTGTGCACAACAGATTAGAGGCTGAGAAAAGAACATCATAGACCAAGCAAACTTGACTTCATGAGCCTAATTTTTAGTACCAACATTGCCACCTCACTTTTTACAAGTGACAAAAATACCCTTATGTGTTGTAAGTGAAATGGTGTCAAGTACCATTTAGCTGTTATATTACACATCTAGTAGTTTCAATCATCATAGTACTAATAGAGATTATGGAATAAACATTAGAGGACTCTATCGGCAATTGGGGTAGTTTTAGGACTAAAGTGGGAAAGTTGACAAAATTATATGACCAAAAATGCCCTTTTTCCTAATTGTTTTTCTATTGCCAATTGTTAGCTTAGTTTAGTTAATTCAAGGTAGTTAGTTTAACAACTCTTTTAACTGTTGGTTAGATAATAGAGAGGTAGTAAGGAAGACAACCTTCGTTCCTTAGGAAAAGTGATTTTTGTAGTTACCACTGCTCTACTTTGATGATAGGTGCACTTACTTAGGAGTTCACATATTTTTTAGTATAAAGAGATTTGATAGATCCATATTATATATTAGTGTAATGGAAATTGTTTATTGTGAACTATGAGAACACCAAGTTTTTGGTGCTATTGCCAAGAAATGTTTATTGAGTTTGCTGCTTGAAAAATTTATCTTTATTATTCTAGCCATTTATTCTATTGCAGTCTTTTTCTTTGAATTTTTAATTATTTTTAGTTTATTGATTACTTCTTATTTTCTTGTAGAAATTCTAATGTATGAATCATAGCCATCCCATTAAAGTTATTGAAGTGGATCTGGAAGTTGAGAGAACCTTGAGGAAACTCTTATCTTCAAGGGTACTGAATCATAACTATCACGTTCTGAGCTAAAGTAACAAAGAAAGAATCAAGACCACTTAATAATGGAGGACAACAATCAACCAAGAACAATGTCAAAATATGCTAAACCTTCTCTTAAAGGAACAAAATCGAGTATCATTAAACCTCTTGTCAATGGCAACAATTTTGAGATCAAACCAAATATTATTTAGATGGTGTAGAATTTTGTTCAATTTGATGGCTTGGTGGATGAAGGTAATGCTCACACTTCTAGTTTCCTAGAGATTTGTGACACTTTCAAAGTTAATAGAGCTAGTGAAGATAGCATTCAGTTAAGGCTATTCCCATTTTCACTAAGATGAAAAGCTAAGCAATGGTTGACTTCACTTCAAATGGGTTCTATTACCACTTGGAATGCTATTGCCGACAACTTTTTATTGAAATATTTTCCTCCAGACAAAACTATGAAGTTCCATAATGATATATCTGCTTGTAGTCTGATGGATTAAGACATGTTGTATGAAGCTTGGGAAAGGTTTAAGGATTGATTGAGAAGGTGTCCATATCATGGACTACCTACATGGATGCAAGTACAAGTGTTTTATAACGGTCTGAGTTATGCTTTCAAGCAAATGACCAATGCAATAGTCAGTGGTACTCTTAATAGCAAGATACTTGAAGCAGCAAATGAATTAATTGAGGATATGGTGATGAACAATTACAAATGGCAATCATCATCTACACTGCAGCTAAGCAGAGTAGTGGCAATTCAAATTTTGATGCTTATTTAGTATTGCCAAACTAAGTTGAAGCTTTTACAAGAGAATTAAAAATTTTCTTGGCTTGTCAGAAACGAGTCATTATGCAATATGAAGTTCGCGGAGAATAACATTCAAGCAGTGATTATTAGATGTCTAATTCGATGAGTAGAATCGAGCAAGTAGACTTTGTTGCAAATCTACTGAGGCCACAAAGTAATCCATATAGTAATACGTATAATCTGGGATGAAGGAATCATTTAATTTTTCTTGGATTAATTAGAGGCAACAACCAACTTGTTTTCAGAGTTGATTGTAACAAGAAAGAAGGCCAACTATGGAAGAATTGACTTCAAAGTATGTGCTGATGGGTTTCGGGAGCCAAACAGCGCAGCGGAATTTAACTGAAACCCTCCAGGATCCTGGGAAACGGGGTAAACCGGGTGTTTGAAAATTTTCATACCTAATTTTCGGTTGAGATCTCTCACTCAACTGTAGAGTCGAATCACAAAACCTGAACAATTGACATGTTCAGGCTCTCTATGGTATCCACACGAGCCTCTCGGGATCACCACGCTTCCACCACGTCCCAACAGATGCGTTTCTCTTGTGCTCGCAATGCTAGCTTGCGTCCTCCAAGGAATTGCAAGAGAAGAGTATGGCTGTCCTTTTTGGGGGCTAGGGCAAGGAGACTTGCGAATTTCTTACTTAAAAGTTGTATTTATAGTGAGACTCAACTTCAAGGCCTAATGGGTTTCAAAGCCCTAATCCAATTAGGATTTAATTTCGGGCTTAATAATGGCTCAACTCTTTGGCCCATTATTAATAC
>KK905770.1:6816-20322 GCA_000696445.1 Aquilaria agallochum
TAATCCGTTCAGTAGTTCAAGGTACAATCTATCCAAGTTAGTATAGTTCAAGGGAGCAATAGGGATTTTGGCCTTTCATTAAATTGATTCTGGAATGTTGCGTGATCTTTTATCTAAAGGGGAAAAAGGCAAACATAACAAATAAACCACTGACGTTTTGGACCTAGCTCAAATCGGCCATTAATGTTTGTTTTTTGCTGAATAAACCACTAATATTATTCAAAATAGCCAAATAAACCACCAATGTCATTCAAATAAACCAATTTGCCCACTCGACTCTTGAAATATTACAAAACTCCATCATTAACTTTTTAAAATTAACAAAATAGCTCCACTTAGTTTAAAACAATTCAAATAGGCTATCTTCATTATTTATAAAATTCCATAATCACCTTCCACAATTACATTTTTCGCGCACAGTCTTTTCATTGCTATTTCTAGCTCCTTTAAAGTGTACCATCTCCGTTGCCCAAGATAGGATACCTTTGGCCCCATACTGCCACTTCTGAATGATGTCTCGTTTATATTTGTATTTAACGCAAGATTATGGACAATATAAGGTAGAGTAAGCGAAGGACCATTGTTTCCACAATTAGTAAGTTTAGGAGAATCTTAATTACTACTCACAAACGGAGTCCAACAATCGATGCTGAATTCAAGAATGTGGTTCAAATGTCAGATTAATAAACTTTATAGACGTTGAGAGTAGAAGTATAAGATGTAGGGACTAAACTTGGTATTTTATGCTAAGATTCCGTTATACTTAACGGAAAAAGTTACAAGAATGGTCGATTTGAACTGACTTAGAAACGTCAATGGTTTATTTGGCAAAAAAAAAACCTTAGTGGGTGAATCGGGCTAGCACAAAAATGTTATTAGTTTATTCGTTATTTTTATAGGGGAAAAAAACAACTATGTATTGAAAATATGATGGTGACGTGTACTACAATTACTGTTGCATAGTGGGTCGGACCGGCCGGGCCCGGTCCTAAGGAAATTGGGCCCGGGTACGACCCCGGTTGACACGTGTCGGGTCCGTGCCGGGCCTGACTCAGTCCCGTGCCGAGCTGGGCCGAAACCAAGCTGGCCCATTTAATTTTAAATTTTAAATTTGTAATTTTTATTTTTATTTTAAGTTTTAGTTTTAGTTTAAATTTAAATTTTTTAATTTTATTTTTTAATTTTAAGTTTAATTTCATTTTATATTTTTACAAATTGAACTTAAGTCAAAATAATATAAAAATATTATTGTCAGTATGTTAAATTAATGAAATTTAAGGAAGGTTGGGTAACGAGAACTTGGTTTTGGGAAAGAGGTAGCATAATAGCCCATTCTTAGCCCTCCAAATCGACGTGCTCCTACTTCATGAGTTTTTCCTCGAATAGGTATGATAACATATCATTTTTCCTTAATATAGGTAATTTTGATCTGATTTTCCTAAAAGGTGCTTAATGGGAAAAATTAGTTAACAAGTTAAAGAAAAAAAAAACAGTAGGTTTTTCTAATCTTTGTGTTATTATCTTATAAAATTTTATTAGATTAAAAGGTATCATTATGTAATGTCAGTAAACATAAACTATGTTCTTTAAAAATTGAATTTTTATAAATATTTTTTGGTTCCTTTTCTAAATAAAAAATTAAAAAGGATTTGTTACTTTTTTTTTTTTTAAATAATTTAAAGATAATCATTTGAATGATATAAAATTTTAGAGTTGAAAGAAAAATAATTGATCAATTAATCAATCAACTAAGCCTTAATCTCATCTAGTTAGGGTCGGTTGCATGAATCTTGCATTTATAATTAGCTCGGTTGGTACTAATTAACTCTTCTGATAATCTTAGCGCAGATAGGATCTCGTTAGATTTTGTTATTTTAAGCTTATCTTTATATTTTTATAATTACTTGTTTTAAGAGTAAAACACCACCACCGGTGTGAACTTTTATTAATTTTAAAGCCAAACGGCACTTACATACCATGGAACGGGCTTTACATTACTNCTCTGAAATTATACGCTTCCTAGCGCTAAAAGCTGACTCCGATGCAACGGTTGAAACGGGAACAACTAGAACTTCTTTGGCAATGATGGAGAGTATTGGAAATTTGTTGCTTCTTGCTTTCCACCAGTCTAGAATGTCGGTCTCACTATTATCCCAAACAAAGTTAAGGTATGCGTGCACTTCAGTAAGACCGGATGCTACAGTACAGGGCCGTTTAAGGAGTTGTTCAGCCAGATTGAATGATAATGAGCCCGACAATGATGAAGACCCGATGGTAGATGAAATAGTGTTTGCAACCTTATCCTTATGCCGATCGGCATAAATCTTAAATAACTTGCGCAAGTGCTCATCAATAGAGGCAATTATAGCATAAACAGAAATATTTGTCATTTCTAAGAAACTATAATAACCCTTAAGTAGCTGTTGTATACCCGTGATTCTTACGGTCGGGTCTAGTGCAAATGCAAGTAAGTAGATCGGGGGTATAGTACTGAAATATAAAATCCATTTATCTTTCATGGCCTCAATTGTGTCTTTTAAGAACTCGTCATCTTTGTATTAGTTAAAAACCCATGCCATGTTGACCATATGCATTAAAAGTTTGTGGGATGTGGGATGTGGGATAGTATACACCGGAGCAAAAATAGTGGCATCATAAAAATATCGCAGCACAACAGCCAATTTTAGCAGTTTATCCCACATCTCTTGTTTCAAAATCGTTTTCTTTTCTTTGACATTTATAAAACTTGTCATGTGTGTAGCAAATGGCATCGCATCCATCAACATCTCGTAAGTCGAGTTCCATCGGGTAGGGCAATCAAGTTTAAAACGTTTTCAACTAAAATCGAGGTCATTTTCCAGACAATATTGCTTAAACTCTTTAAAAACTTTGGTCCTTAATTGCCTACCTAATTAAAGTAATTTCAGTACTCAAAACTTGAAGACCTTTTTGGACAGCTAAGTTTAAAATATGATATACACATCTAATATGAAAAAATTCGTCATCACGGACAGGTTCTACTGATTCCTTGAATGTCTTAGCCACGACATCGTTGTTTGATGCATTATCAAATGTTATGCTAAAAACCCTGTCATGACAAAAAAATTCTTTTAAACTTTCTGAAATTACATTGAATATGTTCTAACCAGTATGATCGACCTCTATCCACTTAAATGCAATGATACGTTTTTGAATGACCCAACTATCATCAATCCAATGTGCAGTTATACAATAATAATCTTGTCCTAGTGGTGAAGTCCACATGTCACTGGTGAATGAGATAGAATGATCAAAAGCAGAGAAGTATGCTTGTAAGTATGATTTACCAGCTTCATAAATTTTAAATGCCTCCCTCCTAACAGTAGTCCTAAATCTTCTTTTAAAAGCAGGGTTTAAGTATGATGTAATTCATTTTTCTATGTGTCTATCTTCCGATTGTGTAAATGGTTTTTCAGTTAACATCATCTATTCTACCATGCCTTCTCTACAATCTTTTTGATTAAATTTAAAAATACCTGATCCGCCGGCACTACTTGCAAGCTGTGTCTAACCGCTAGTACTAGTAGCTGCATCTGGACATAAAGTCGGATGTTTATGTTCCATGTGACGTCTCAGTATTCCTATGCCAGAGTTCTTCTTATGCGAGAGCTTTTGCTTGCAATGTTTGCAATGTGCGAACCTCGCATCGTTTCCATGACTATCCTTCTCAAAAACTTGGTCAAAATGCTCCCAAACCCATGCGGTGAGCCTCGACGTATTATCTTGTGGTGGAAGTTCGGCTTGATGGCTTGTCGGGGTTTGTTCAGAACCATCTCCTCCACCAACATTCCTTGCTGCTGTTGGGTCCACCTCCTCAACTTCATCATCAGAAAGTTGATCGTTGAGTCCTAAGTTGTATTGACTCATATCGAATTGCTCGTCATCGTTAGTTTGTTGGATATGAGTCCCACGGGTTGCCGGTCAGGAAAGGCCACGGAAAAATGGCCTCAAACCGGTGCGGGATGAAGAGCTTGAGGCATTTCCCTTTCCTCTTGATACCATTTGTGTGAGGAAAAATTGAGCAGATCACGAGCTTTGAAAGTAATTGAGAATTGATTGAAAATGAAGAAAATAATATTGAGTGCTTCAAAAAAATGAAAGAATATATTCGTAGAGAATGAGAGATTGCTAAGATTGGTGTGAAGAAATGGTGGAAATGGCCTCCCTATTTATAGGGGAAGGCCTTCTTTTTTTTTTCTACTAAAAAACCCTTACAAAATAGTTGTTGGAGGGGGAAAAAATGTAATTTCTGGGGTAAAAAAATGGTTGCCAGCCGTTAGAAGGACTAATTGTGTAATTTCCCTTTGTTTTTTGAAATTTCGGAACGTTGGACGCCAGGTGACCATTGCACGCCGCCGTGTCGGGCCCAGTTGCCTCCTGGGCCGTGCCGAGCCCACTTGTCTCGCTCCTCTCATGCAAGCCCACAACCAACCCACCCTTAGCCGGTTTTTAACCGGGCCCGTGCCGTGCTGGGCTTGACCGTGCCTGGGCCATGCTTGATGCGAGCCGGTCCCGAGTTGGGCCGGTCTTGACCCGGCCCAATGTACACCTATAACTGCAATGCAATTAATCTTGAAATTGACCGGTAACTAGAGCAAATAAGGATAACTACAGCAAAAAGGGTAAACAGAAGAAAAAAAAAACATCCCGGAAACATGCTAATGTTGCATATTTGTCCTAAAAGTATAAAAAATTACACCTTTTATCTTGAAAATATATAATTATTACACCATTCATCCTTCCTTCAACTTTTGTTGTTGAAAAGTATACCTTATGTTACACTATTCATACTAGAAGTATGTTTTATGTTACATCATTTATCCTGAAAGTATGTCTTATGTTGCACCATTCATTTAGCCAAGTCAGCTTGTTGTCACTCTCCAATGATAAAACTTGACAAAAATGATTAATGGTGCAACAACTGTAAGCTTCTAGGACGAATTATGCAACATTTTATACTTTCAAGATAAATATACAACATAAAGCATACTTCCATAACATTTGGTGGCGTTTACCAAAAAAATCTTTATGGTTTGCTTAATTTACCTGTTGCCTCATTATTTTGAAAAATATTCTATTTTATTTTCACTATCCAACAATAATTTCTAAAACTTTACTTCAAACTATTTGGTAGTCAATTTCTAGTAATTTTAAGTTGTTTGATATTTTTTACAATTAACTGATATTTAAATAATATTATTTTGCATTTACATAGAGGTAAAATTGATAATTTCAAATGTCTATTAATTGGTAAAAACAATCTAAGAGATTGAAATTTCTGGAAATGAGTATCATATAATTTGAATTATGATTAAGAAGTTACTGTTAAACAATGTAAAAACATATGGGGTAAAGTTTAAATCAAACCAACCTAATTTTTTGTAATCTAAATGTGGGGTAAATATAATTTTTTTTTTTGTATAATTTAGCAATTGGACTCCTTTAGGATTTTTAGTAGACTTCCATAATTTTCATAATATCTATTAGAAGAAAGAAATAGGCATTTTTACTTTAAGAAAGACAAAAAATGCATCAGTCTCTTGTCTCTACTAAAGAATTTTCTAATGACAAAGGTATACAATGACCTCTGAACTTTCATACTTTTTCCCATTTAGATCTTGAACATTTTTTTTTTTTACTCTCTTTTTTTGCTCAAACATGTAGAAAAATTAATGAGCTAGTCGAACACAAGATAAAATTTAGCAAGTGGTAAAAAAATGTACTCCATCTGTTCCATTAATTGACCTTTTTATTTTTTTTAACCAAAGTTTGACCCGAACATATTTATATTAATATGTATTAAAAAAATTCTTAAAAATAATATTTAGAAACTATAATCTTTAAAGTTTTTTTTCATATAAAATTTTTATATTTTTATAATAAATTTTGAAATAAATAAAATTATAAATTAAGTGTTGTGAATATTAAAAAGGTAAAATTTTAGCTAAACAAAAGGAGCATAAGTTTAAGGGCTAAAAAGGACTTTTTTATTTTACATTCTATATAGCATGTTCATCTTCATCATAATTCATATATAATTTTACAACTCATGTTGTATTCGTTCAACCAATGACAACGGAAAAAATATATGTCAAATTAGAGTATTTTTTAGATTTTATTCAAAAAAATCATCATTATGTTGTATATAAGTTTAAATTTTATGTCACATGTGCAAACTTATACATTTTATTATTTAATATTTGATTTAATATTTGTGTGTGTGTGTGTACACACATACCCCATACCCCATTTATAAAATTTCTAAATCTGCCACTATCGGCCACTTTAATAACTTTAACCAAATTTAAACTTGGATAGCTTTGTCTTATGTAATCTTTGTGACATAGTATTAAAAAGTTGTAGTTGTTGAAACTTGAAATAAGGTCTTAAGTAACTCTTCATCTTATTAGAGTTACAACAACGAAGATATATGAGAATTGTTCAAGTTATAACAAAAACAATGTGAAACTTAAGGTAAGAATTAATGGACTTAACATCAGGATTCAGGGCCACAAAGTTTGCGTGTGTTATGGAAATCATAAAGAAATCTTCTCTTATTCTTCAAGTAGCCGTTGTTTCAAGGATATCCACTAATAGACAAGTTATGCAGTCAATTTTAAAGTGAATATGGGCCTTCAATATTCCTAAAAAATTTAAAGTTTTTATTTAGAAATGCTTTCTTAATACAATGCCTATGTCTTTTAATCTTGCTGCTCATGGTGGTCTTTCTTCACCAACTTGCCCTCATTGTAATTCGATAAACAAAATAGCAATGCATATATTTTGGATCTGTCTCGACTCTGTTCAAATTTGGTGTAATTTTTTCTCAAACTCAGATGATACAGAGTTGGTCAATAATCCTAAATGGAAAGAAGAATGGTTTTGTTATTTAGGGTTAATTCATTTCAACTTAAGTTAACTTAATCCAAAATAGTTTATTTTTATTTTTATAACTTTGTCACCTTGCACCAAATTTATTTGAAAGTCAATATTATATAGGTAGAATAATCCATTCAATATAAAAATTTTATAATATTATTAATTTTTTTATAAATTTTTTTCTTTCTAATGACCAAAAAGGAAAATTTCATAAAAATTTAATAGTATTATAAAATTTTTATAATTGATAAATTTTTACACCTAAATAATATTGGCTTTCAAATAAAATTGGTTTCAGGTTGAAAAGATTTAAAAATAAAAATAATCTGTTTTAGATTAAGTTTATTTAAGTTAAAACGAATTTGCTGTAATCTCCACTCTTTGGACTTTGTGGCTAGGAGAAATGAGTATGTTTTTCTACATGTTCCATTTCACATCCAGTCTCTTATAACATTGAGAGATACTTTAATTTAACAGCCTTTTTTTAGCTCGAGACTACCAAATGATTCAGTCTATCTTTCCTTGTAAACCTGCCAAACCCTGTGCCATTCATGGGATACTCATCTTTCTCAGCCTGAGCATAATCTTTCTATTTTTGTTGTGGATGGGGCTTGGTGATGCTCTTCCAATCTGGGTGTTGTAGAATGGATTTAGATTGGCACTAATGCTCCGCCTATTTTCCACAATGGTTGTTTTATTCCATATTGTCTCTCTGTTTTAGGAGTTGAACTGTATGCTATTCACGGTGCTATTCTTGCTGCTAAGATCTTTCAACTAAAGGTTGTTACTATATTAACCAGCTATGCTTAGACTATTACTGCCATACGCGGTAATCTAGTCCTCCACCCAGCTTTGGCAAGCTTGGTTTAGCCGATGTGCATAGCTTGGAGATGTTTGACCGTTGTACACTCATTGTTGTTCTGCGGAAACAGGTTTCTATGGTGCATTCCCTTGCACAAGCTCATCTTCTTGCTACTACTACCTAATCATTTTCTTTTCCTTGTTTTTTACCTTCTAAGTGTTTAAAAAAAAAATCATCTGGGCCGGAGCTAGCAATTTTCAAAAATAGGGAGCAAAATAGTCTTTTTCTTTAAAAAAAACTACAACTTTTGTTTAAAAAAACCCTAAAGTAGGACGATTAAAAAAAAACTAAAGTGGGATCTTTACATGGGCAGTCTGACTATTTTAGCAGGGGCTTAATTGAAAATTTCTTAAATTTGAAGTACTAAAATCAGCATTCAACATGTTAGAGGGGGCTTTCGGCCTGCCAACACTCCTGACTTGATATCCTTTGAAATCTCCGGCTCCAGTTTGATTTTGATTTTCGGTTCAGTGTTAAGTTTAATGTACCGAAAAAAAAACATGGAAAATTTTACTCAGGTTTTTTGTAATTAACTCAATATTGAACCTTGCCTTACTAGAGAGAAAGTGCCATTGAGTTAGTGCAGCATCTCCAAAATGATGGGAACAGGCAGGCAAGCGACAAAAACTTTGAGCCTGATGAGTCTAATAGACATATTATCAGGATTGATAGTAGTTTTTTTTTTCTTTTTAGTATTTAAATGCAACATTGCAACCGTATAAGGGAAGAATATATAATTACATGCTATTACTATAATTAAGAAAAGTATAATGTCAGTTTTTTTAGAACCTTAAATGAAACTGAACCAACTTATTTGTGACATTATGTAGAAAGTAGGGAAGTCAAAAATAGAACAATAAATCTGGACCTCCCTAAATATCTTATTGGGTCTTAACCATTATGCTAAAGGGCTTGGGGCATGACTGACAATGTTAAAAGTTTAGATTTTTCATATAAAACTGAAAATTTATAACTTTTACGACAACAGTTGTAAACGAACCGAACGAATATGAACAATTCTTATTTGTATTCGTTTGTTTAACTTTTGACGAACACAAAGAAAAATAATAAATGAACGCAAATTCTCTATTTGCGTTTGTTTAGTACTAAATAAACGAACGAGAACAGAGAACAAATAAAGCTACAGATAGCTACTACCAATCTAAATTAGAGTGAGTATAACAATGACTGACTAAATAATAGATGATAGATTGAGATATTATAAGTTAGAACTATAAGACTTGGGTTGATACTATTGCAAATTTAAGCTGTGAGGAGAATGACCGATTAGATTTAAGAAAACAAAGATAATAAATTAATTTGAGAGAAATTGGGATATAATTATATATGTGCGGAATAAATATATACTAATAAAAATGTATAATATATAAAATACATATAATAATAAATGCACAACTAACATATAAATAAAAGCAGAAATATTAAATTTATCATTAATAACAGTAAGGTGAAGTCAAACAACACATGGAAGTTTCTTATGTTGAAACTGAAAAAAAAAAAAACAAAGAAGAAAGAATTAAAAACAAAAAATCAACCGTACTTGTATCTTTGCATTGTAGATCCAGTCCCATATGCGAGATCGGGTACCTGAAACGTCAGATCTGATACTTTCCAACAGCCATACATGGTGACCAATTAACAAGAATACATGTCTGATAGTCACCGGAAAAGATCTAGAGTGGTGAGATTTCTCTTCAAACATATGAACCAGGGCAAGGGTTTCTGTTCGAATATCTACTTTTGAGGGGGAAAGAGTTTGATTTAAAACGTCTAAGTGAAGGCAAACTTGTAGATCAAAGAACGGTGAGTGCAGAGATGGAATTACTCTTAAAATTACTAATACAGGCAGCGAATATATTGGCCCATACTACACATAATAACTTAGTAAGGGGTAGTAAGGGCTGGGCTAACCTTTTAAGGTTTTTTTTTTTTTGGGTGAATCTGGATTGGCTTTTAACTTTTTAGCATGTTTGACCCCACCTAAATATGTTTATTTGCCTTATAAACACTAGCATGCCTATAGTAGAGTTAATTTTCGACATGAAATTGTAATCTCAACAATTCTTTCCTACATCACTTAACCTTAAAATTCTTGATGAAATAAAGACAAATTAACCATTATGGAATTCTCCTTTAGTCAAACCGAGAATTGTACTTAACCTTTGTGCACGTAACATGTAAGGGTTACATCAGCTTCCATAATAGTCATTAGTATATTAAATGGCACAAAAGGGCAAAAATGAAAAATACTACCAAAACAGCCAACCTTTTTGCAAGGAAAAATCAGAGGGATGCTACTTGAAAAGAATACTGCAGAAAGAGAGAAGAAAAAAAGATAATCACTAACAGAATCATACGCACAAAAAAATTGAAAACTCAAGATATGTGCCACAAAACTGTGAAGGGAAATAAATGTGATACTAAAGGACACAACACATTGGTTATAATAAAAAATGTGAGTCCTAACTAATGATGTACGGTGGGTTGGCCCGGCTTGGGATCGGACAGGATTGGCCGAGCCTAGTCCTGTGTTTCTTGGGCCCAGGCACAACCCGGGTTGAGGCGTGTCGGGTCCGTACCGGTTCTAACCCGATCCTGGGCCGATTCCGGTCCTAGGCCCGCAATTGTTAATTTTATTTTTAATTTTAAATTTTAAAATTTAATTTTATTTTCATTTTATATTTTTAAAAATTGATTTTAAAATAAAATTTTTTAAAACTACTTGTTTTAAGAGTAAAACACCACCACTGGTGTGAAATTTTATTAATTTTAAAGCCAAACAGCACTTACATAACATGAAATGGGCTTTACATAGCAAAACGTTCCATAAAAGTAAATGCAAAATAAAAGTTACGATCTGTGCTAAACAGCAAAATCAGATCAAATACAAAGTAAGAAAATAATGAGCAAGTTGTGGATTTAAGCATCTATCTCATCGGGGTTTTCATCGTCGGAACTCTTGTGGTCTTGTAATCTTAAAGCTGCAAGACCCCAATCACGGTTGCATATAGAAACTTCAACTGCATCTACTGATAACCTTACGCGTTTCTCTAAAATTACATGTTTCCCAGTGCTGAAAACGGACTCAGATGCAACGGTTGAGACGGGAACAGCTAGAACTTCTTTGGCAATGATGAAGAGTAATGGAAATTTGTTGCTTCTTGCTTTCCACCATTCTAGAATGTCTGTCTCACTATTCTCCTAAACCAAGTTGAAGTATGTGTCCACTTCATTAAGGCCGGATGCTGCAGCATGGGGCCGTTTAAAGAGTTGTTCAGCCGGATTGAATGATGATGAGTCCGACAATGATGAACACCCAATGGTAGAGGAAGTAGTGTTCGCAACCTTATCCTTATGTCGGTCGGCATAAATCTTAAATAACTCTCACAAGTGCTCATCAATAGTGGCAGTTATAGCATGAATAGAAATATGTGTCATTTCTAAGAA
This sequence comes from Aquilaria agallochum, assembly GCA_000696445.1. Lineage (NCBI taxonomy): Eukaryota > Viridiplantae > Streptophyta > Magnoliopsida > Malvales > Thymelaeaceae > Aquilaria > Aquilaria agallochum. The sequence continues at coordinate 18,065 of KK905770.1, forward strand.
ACTATAATAACCCTCAAGTAGCTGCTGTGTACCCGTGATTTTGACGATCTGATCTAGTGCATATGCAAGTAAATAGATCGGGGGTATAGTACTAAAATATAAAATCCATTTATCTTTCATGGCCTTAATTGTGTCTTTTAAGAACTCGTCATCTTTGTATTGGTTAAAAACCCATGCAATGTTGACCATATGTATTAAAACTTTATGCGATGTTGGATAGCATACACCGAAGCAAAAAACAGTGGCATCATAAAAATGTCGCAGCACAACAGCCAATTTTGACAGTTTATCCCACATCTCTTGTTTCAAAATCGTTTTCTTTTCTTTGACATTTATAAAACATGTCATATGTGCAGCAAATAGCATCACATCCATCAACATCTCGTAAGTCGAGTTCTATCGGGTAGGGCAATCAAGTTTAAAACGTTTCCAACTAAAATTGAGACCATTTTCCAGACAATATTGCTTAAACTCTTTAAAAACTTTGGTCCTTAACTTAAAATAGTGGATTGCCTACCTAATTAGAGTAATTTCAGTACTCAAAACTTGAAGACATTTTTGGACAGCTAAGTTTAAAATATGACATACACATTTAATATGAAAAAATTCGTCATCACTGACAGGTTCTACTGATTCCTTGAATGTCTCAGCCGCGACATCGTTGTTTGATGCATTATCAAATGTTATGCTAAAAACCTTGTCATGACAAAAAAATTCTTTTAAACTTTCTGAAATTACTTGGAATATGTTCCAACCAATATGATCGACCTCCATCCACTTAAATGCAATGATACGTTTTTGAATGACTCAACTATCATCAATCCAATGTATAGTTATACAATAATAATCTTGTCCTAGTGGTGAAGTCCACATGTCACTGGTGAATAAGATAAAATGATCAAAAGCAGAGAAGTATGCTTGTAAGTTTGATTTACCAGCTTCATAAATTTTAAATGTCTCCCTCCTAGCGATAGTTCTAAATGTTCTTTTAAAAGCAGAGTTTAATTGTGATTGAATCCATTTTTCCATGTGCCTATCTTCCGATTATGTAAATGGTTTAACATCATCCATTCTACCATGCCTTCTCTACAATCTTTTTTATTAAATCTAAAAATACCTGATCCGTCGGCAGTACTTCCAAGCTGTGTCTAACCACCAGTACTAGCAGCTGCATCTGGATATAAATTCGGATGCTTATGTTTCATGTGACGTCTCAGTGTTCCTGTGCCAGAATTCTTTTTGTGCGCTAGCTTTTGCTTGCAATGTTTGCAATGTGCGAACCTCGCATCATTTCTATGAGCATCCTTCTAGAAAACTTGGTCAAAATGTTCCCAAACCCAAGCGGTGAGCCTTGATGTCTTACCTTGTGGTGGAAGTTCAGGTTGATGGCTTATCGGGGTCTATTGAGAATCATCTCCTCCACCAACATTCTTTGATGCCGTTGGCTCCACCTCATCAACGTCATCATTAGAAAGTTGATCGTCGAGCCCCAAGTCATATTGACTCATATGGAATTGTTCGTCATCGTCAGTTTGTTGGATTTAAGCCCCATGGGTTGCCGGTCGAGAAAGGCCACGAAAAAAAGACCTCAAATCGGTGCGGGATGAAGAGCTTGAGGCCTTTCCCTTTCTTCTTGATGCCATTTGTGTGAGAATAAATTGAGAAGATCATGAGCTTCGAAAGTAATTAAAGAATGATTAAGAAAAAATGAAGAAAAAAGATTGAGAGCTTCAAAGAAATGAAAGAATGTATTAGTAGAGAAGGAGAGATTGCTAAGATTGGTGTGAAGAAATGGTGAAAATGGCCTCTCTATTTATAGGGGAAGGTTTTTTTTTTACTAAAAAGCCCTTAGCATATAATTATTGGGGGTGAAAAAAAATAATTCTATGGGTGAAATAACGTTAGCAGGACTAACTCTGTCATTTTTCCTTTTTTTTTTTTTGAATTCTGGAGCCGTTAGGAGCCATTACCGATCATTGTGCGCTGGCATGCCAGTCCTGATCCGTGCCAGGCCCAACTTCTTCCTAGGCCGTGCTGAGCCCACTTCTCCCCCTCTCCTCCTTCTGGCCCATAACTGCCCCTGACTTATCCAAATTCTACACGGGCCCGTACCGAGTCGGGTTTAACCGGTCCTGGGCCAGACTTGACGCGTGCGGTACTGAGCTAGGCACGGCCCACTGTGCACCACTAGTCCTAACTGCCTTCCACAAAGAGATTGTCTGAAGAAGCAAAATTGAAATTGTGTCAACTGGTTGAAG
>KK905771.1:3927-20263 GCA_000696445.1 Aquilaria agallochum
ATCTCCCGAGGTGCATGATCACACCTTTTCTCGGGTAGCGCCAGCTTCTTCTGGCCATTCTTGTGGCAGGTAGTTCGGCCAGATAGAGGCGATAGCGTTTGGCTATCAGCAGTGGTCAAGGATAAAGTTCCTTAATCTCCCAGCTATTCCACCTTCAGCCCCAAAAGTTACTGCTGAAGAGGATGGTGCCGAAGGTGAGGACTCCGAAGATGCTGAGGAGCTAGTAGGTTACCAGGACCCTGAATAGGCTTCCTTTTTCTTCTTTCCCTTGTAATCTGCTCTTTGTATTTTGTGATGAAGTGTTAATGAAATTTCTCCCTTCTTCAAAATTTGGCCAAGTCCAAGATTTGTCTTCGGAAATCGTCTTCATTATTTAACACTCAACTATCCTTGGCCGAGGGTTTCATGACCATCTTCGGTCAACGACCTTCAGGGTGGTAGTTAGGCATTTATGAGATCAAACATGTTCGGTTGAGTATCTTCGGCAAAACTTAACCTATGTAAAAAATAGTTAAGTGCCTTTTTTGCCAATCATGTTCGGTTCATTTTGATTTCCTTTGGCAAAGGCTGCCTATTTTCACGAATGTCCCTTTGAAAGTGACCATGTTCGGTTCCCCCCCTCAAAAGTGAATATGTTCAGTTTTCTCCCTCGGAAGCAAACATGTTCGGTCACTATGCTTTGGAAAAAATGTATAACTTTACACATAAGCACCATCGGAAAAACCTTATTCAGTTGGACACCTTCGGATGTTAGTGTTGTGCCCAAAAGCCAGTCATGAGATGATTGTATTTTTGCACATTGAGTCAGGATATTTTATTAAGGCATTAATCCAGCAATTATGTTTGTTGTTTTGTTCCTGCGTAACTTAACAAACATAATTGTAACCCTAGAATAATGATATTCTTAAAAGTCCCTGGTCTAGTATTATTGTGGAGCGGGTTGCAATAATACATAACGACTAGCATATGTGGAGACTAATATGAGATATGTAGTCTACATATGGGTACAAGTTGGAGAACTTGTGTACTGGACCGACCCACCATGAGAACACTACATGGATCGTTATATGAGTGTCATAAGTGATTCCCATAGTGATCAGGGTATATGTAGTCCTTCGACCTAAGATCATCAAGGTTCCCTACATGTGAGTCACATACTTTGATACTTTCCTTTGTTGCTCGTAACTGAGTGAACTTGAAGGAGGTCATTGGGTATGTCACATATCATGCGGAGGGATTTGTATGATCAAGATGGGATTTGTCCCTCCTATGTAACGGGAGCGATATCTTCGGGCCCCTTGATAGAGTGAGACTTAGAAAATGCATGGCCATGCTCGGATGAGTTGATATGCGATATCAATGTCATCAGTTTAAGTTAGTCTACTCGGTAATCAAGAAACCAAAGATTGGGCTATACGAGAGTGACACATTCCATGTCTCGTGCTTAGTCTTGATATCTTGGACAAAGGGACAATGGCATATATCGGTGATGATCATAAAGGTATAGTCGAATCATCGACAATCTTGTCACTTGGGTAGCAATGATGTGTTGCTAGACACCGCTCATTGCTTATGATCATAAATGTGATTTATGATCATTGCCAACGTGATAAGAGCCTATTGGGTCGCACACATAGAGCANGGTTTGAGTGAGAGATCTCAATCAAAAATTAGGTATGAAAATTTTTGAACACCCGGTTTACCCCGTTTCACTTGGATCCTGGAGGGTTTCGGTTAAATTCCGCTACGCTGTTTGGCTCCCAAAACCCAACATCGGATTCAACCACCTTGAAAATTTTTCTAAGTATGCGAATTCACTTGTATAATTCAAGAAACAACCACTTTCAACTTTCCACCTTCGGGCTTGACCATGTTCGGTCACCGGAAATTATAATCTTCGGTCATACCTCCCTTGGTGGTTTTTGCACAAATTTTCAACTAGAAAATGTTCTAAGTGTAAATTTTTTTTAGAGAGTCTGAATGTTTCAACTCTCCTCCTTTGGTCTTGCCGAGCTTGTAGACCCCTGGCCGAACTTCTTCGAGGACCAAATAAGGTCCATCCCAATTTTCCCAAAGTACTCTATAGGATGACCTTTATGCTTCAAATTCAGCTCTTCGGAGGATGAGGTCTCCTTTCTTAATTCCCTTACACTTGACATGAAAGTTTGGAGCAATGGCTATTCTTTGTTGAAAAGCTTTTCTTCTAATCTTGGCCATCTCCTTATGCTTGTCGATTTAATCCAACTTGGACCTTAAACCAAGGTTGTTCCTTTCTTCGTCGAACACCTATATTCTAACAGATGGCTGTGTGACCTCGATGGATATAATGGCCTTTGTTCCGTAGATAAGTGAAGGGTGTCTCGCCCGTGGCCCTTCTGGGAGTTGTTCCATAGCTCCACAACACACTCGGAAGCTCTCCTGGCCATTTTCCCTTTGCTTCTTTCAACCTCTTTTTTCAGACCATCTTTTATTGTTTTGTGGGACACTTTAACCCATCCATTGCTATGAGGATAGGCCACCGGGGTGAAGTGCAGTTTAATTCTGAGGTTGGTAGTGAATTCCTGGAACCCCTTATTAGTAAATTAGGAACCATTATCAGCTACTATTACCCTCAGAATGCTAAATCTGTGTATGATGTTCTTCTAGAAAAATCTCTATATGTCCCTCGCCAATATTGCTGCTAAAGGCTCTGCATCGATCCACTTGGTGAAGTAGTCTACTACAACAACACAAAATTTCACTCCTCTAGGAGCTGTTGGGAAAGGCCCAATGAGGTCTATACCCCATACGGGGAAGGGGCAGGGGTAGTTTGCCGAAGTTATCACTTCCAAGGGTAGTCTCTGGATAGGAGCGTGTCTTTGGCTGGCAATTGTCACATTTCTGGATGAACTGCCTCGCGTCCTTCCTCAAGGTAGGCCAGAAGTATCCTTGGCAGAGTAGTAACCCGGCAAGGGCGTCAGTTCGTGTGTGAGAACCACAGGCTCCCTCATGGACTTCTTTGAGGACCATCTCAACATCTTCTTCGCTGACATACCTCTGTAACAGACTTTCGTACCCTTGCCGATACAGCTCTTCCCCAATCAGGAAGTATCTTCCTGAGCGCTTTCACACTTTCGCAGCTTCGAGAGGATCTTCGAGAAGTTCCGACGTTGTGAAGTTTTTCTTGATAGGGTCTTTCCACCCTCTTCCCGAGGTTGCTATACACATTATTACCACACTTGGCTGATACAGTACCTCAGTGGTCTCTTTTGATTTGGCCAGAGTATCGACTTCCATATTGTCTCGATGAGGTACATTTTCTATATGTACCGTGTCAAACTCCTAGATAAGCTTTTTCACGAGATCATATTACTTTGCCAAGTTTGGGTCCTTTGCCCTGTAGTCCCCCACCATCTATCATACCACTAGCTAAGAATCACTATGGGCCTTCAGATTTCTGACACCAACTCTTTTTGCCAGCCTCAAGCTTGCTATAAGGGCTTCATATTCCGCGACATTATTGGTGACATTGAATCCAAATTTGATGGCATTCCTGGCTTCCTTACATTTGGGCCTGCGGAGGATTACTCTAGCTCCTTGCTATTCGAAACCGAAGGCTCCATCAACAAAGACTATCCACTCAAGTTCATCTTTTTTTAGGTCTTCCAGGGCATCCTCAATTTTTGGGACTTCAGCAATGAAGTCTGCCAATGCTTGGGCTTTTATTGCCCTTATTGTCTCATAGGTGATGTCATATTCATTGAGCTCGATGCACCATTTTGACAATCTTCCTGAGTGGCCCACCTTTCTCATGACATCTTAGAGAGGTAGGTTACTTCGGACTATCATAGGGTGCCTTTGGAAGTAAGGTCACAATCTTCTACTTGCCAATACTATGGCATAGATGGCCTATTGCAGAAGAGGGTACCCAACTTCAGTACCATGTAGGGACTTACTCACATAATACACTAGCCATTGCTTTCCTCCCTCTTCATTTACTAACACCAAGCTTATTGCCTTTTCAATGACGGTGAGGTAGAGGGTGAGGGGTTCTCCCTTCCGTGGCTGTCAAAGTGTCGGCAGACGGGTTGGGCAGCTTTTGAGCTCATCCCAATCTTTTTGGCAGTCTTAATTCCAAGGAAGTCACCTTCATTTTTTGCTACTTTTATGAGCACTTTGAAGAATGGTCAGCACCTATCCTCATATATGGAGATGAATCTACTAAGGGCCGTGATTCTCCCCGTGAGTCTTTGCATGTCCTTTGTCGTTGTGGGAGTTCAGAATCCTTACAGAGCCTTAACCTTTTCTGGGTTGGCATCGATACCTCTTTCAAATACCATGAATCTAAGGAACTTGCCCGCATTCACTCCGACTACACACTTCTCAGGGTTGAGATGGATTCTGAATTCCTGAAGTTGGTGGAATGTTTCCTTTAAGTCTAGGATATGATTACAAGGCAGTTTGCTCTTAACTATCATATCATCGACATACACTTCCATATTTCTCCCAATTTGGGAGTCAAACACCCTATTCATCAGCCTTTGGTACGTGGCCCCTGCATTCCTAAGCCAAGGGCATTCTGATGCAGCGGTAGGTCCCGACTTAGATGATGAAGGCGGTTTTCTCCTCATCTTTGGGATCCATCCAAATTGGGTGGTATCCACTGAAGGCATTGAGGAAGCTAAGCAGACCATATTTGGCGGTTGAGTCCAACAATTGATCTATTAGTGGGAAAGGATATGAATCCTTGGGACAAGCATCGTTCACCTTTCGGAAGTCGATGCACATTTCGAGTTTATCACTTCTTTCCTTTGTGGCAATGACAACATTGCTAAGCCATTCAGGGTACCTGACCTCTCTTATTATGCCTGCCTCCGTTAACCGTTGGACTTCAATTCTGATGAAGTTGTTTTTATGCATTGAGAGGCTACTCTTTCTTTGCCAAATAGGCTTCACCTCTGGGTGTGCTTTAAGGCTATGTTGAATTATCCGAGGGTTTACCCCCAGGCATGTCCTTCGGAGAGTAGGCAAACAAATCTTTATTCATTAGTAGAAAAGATATAAATTTTTACTTGTCACCTTCAGCCAGCTATTTCCCCACTCAGGTATTTCAGCTCGGGACAAGTTCTACATCCTCTATTTCTATTTTTTTGAAGTCATCTACTCCTTCTCCTATTGCCTCTTCAACGAGTATGCTCTTATCTTCCAAAGTTTCTGCATGAACTTTCTTTGGACTTTGTCTTGCCTTCACAAAGACTTTCCTCACCTCAGCTTGATCAATGAATATCTCTGTGTCCTCTTCCTTCGCGCCGAAGGTGACTGTTAGGTATTTCACATCTAGAAAAATGTGGAGATTTCCTTGTGTCTGCCTTCCGAGGATGGCATTGTATGAAGAAGTGACATCTATGACACTGAACCTTGTCATTGTGGAGCTAAAGAACTCTTTCTTATCCTGAACCAAAATTCCCCTTAGCATCAAGGGTAGATCAATCTGCCCGAGCATAGGGAATTCAGAGGGACCTACACCGTACGTAGGGGAAGTAACGGGTTTGAGATCACCCTTGGAGATGCCCAAGTTGGGCAACAGGTGGGAGAACAAAACGTCAACATTGGAACCATCATCAATGAGCACTCTTTTGACGTCCCAACTTCCTATCCTTGCCATGAATAGGAGGGGGTCATCATGAGGTAACTTTAGGGTAGACCCATCTTTCCAAACAAGCTTGTTCGCTGGGTTTCCGAACTCCATCATTGAGATTTCCTGGGCTTTCCTTTTTCTCTTGGCTAAGGCTATCCCAATAGTGATTGTCTGGATTACTCACGTTGAAGGTGGTGGGTGTTTTATGGGACTTCGGTTCAGGCGTCGGTTAGAATCATAGTCCTCATCTCCCATTTCCTTTCTTCTTCCTTTCTTCCTTTGGCGGACGACATTCGTAGGTATCGCCGCAGTTGGCCTTGTTTGATCAGAGATTTGATGTACTTTTTTAGCTAGAAGCAGTCCTCAGTGTAGTGCCCATGGTCTCGGTGAAACTAGCAAAACTTCTTCATGGCCTTCTTATTCTCCAAGGTCATGGCCTTCAAACGTTGGATAGTAGTCCCTTACCTTTCCATGGCCATCAGTATGCTTGTCCTTGTGGTGTTCAAGGGAGTGAACGACATCGGCTTCTTCCCTGTTTGTTTTTGAGGTCTGCCTCCACCCTTGGTAGGTACCGAGAGTGGTGACTCTGACCCTCGAAGTGATGATGATCGGACTTCGAGCCCCCCATCCTCAATTCCTCAGCTGTCATGTGTTGTTCAGCCCTTCGGTAAAATTCTCCGAGGGTGTCCAGGGGATGTTTGGAGAACTCATAGAAGAGTTGTGAATCTCTCCAAAGTCCTCTAATCATGGTGAGGATGCAAATTTTGGGGTGGAAGTCAGGCACGCTTAGGGCTTCTCGGTTAAACCTGTTAACATAGTCCCGAATGGTGTCCCCATTCTTTTGGCCTTTGTCAAACATTTGGACAGCCATTTTCACCATCGGTCTACTTCTGATGAACTGCTGCGTGAATGTGGCGGATAACTCCTAGAAACACATTACGATCCCTAGAGCTAGGGAGTTATACCACGCAATTGCGCGCCCTGAAAGGGTGACTTCAAAGCATTTGCAGAGGGTGGCATCATCAGCCCCATGCAATACGATATTACACCTATACTTCGTCAAGTGAGCTTGGGGCTCATTGCGTTCTCCATATGTTTCCAAGCGCGGTAGTCGAAAGTCACTCGGCAGACATGCCCCTACCACTGCATGGATGAAGGGTGACTTTTCTCCGGTGAATGTCTCCAACAACCTCGACCAAACAGGTTTCTGGGAGATCTGTCTTTTTACCTTTTCCAACCTCTCTAGGATCTTTTCCATGAGGGTAGTAGCACTGTCTTCCACTCGTTGCCTGGTGGTCGGTGGCAACTGTTAGTGTTGTGCCCAAAAGGCCAATCATGAGATGACTGTATTTTTTGCACATTGAGTCATGATATTTTATTAAAGCATTAATCTAGCAATTATGTTTGTTGTTTTGTTTCTGCGTAACTTAACAAACATAATTGTAACCCTAGAATAATGATATTCTCAAACGTCCTTAGTCTATTATTATTGTGGAGCGGGTTGCAATAATATATAACGACTAGCATATCTGGAGACTAATATGAGATATATAGTCTGCATATGGGTACAAGTTGGAGAACTTGTGTACTGGACCGACCCACCATGAGAACACTACATGGATCGTTATATGAGTGTCATAAGTGATTCCCNCAACTGTTCAAGTTTTGTGATTCGACTCTACAGTTGAGTGAGAGATCTCAACCGAAAATTAGGTATGAACATTTTTTAACACCCGGTTTACCCCATTTTACTTGGATCCTGGAGGGTTTCAGTTAAATTCTGCTGCGCTGTTTGGCTCACGAAACCTAACAGCAACGGAGAGCAACGTCTCCTTTTCAGAGAGTAACTTCGTCAGCGTGGGGACTGGGACCTCCCATACAAGGATGGACTTCACCGGTGGGAAGTCCTGGGTTCTTTTGTCACCGTTTCTCCCACACAACGTCCTCTAGAGGGTACATTATCTATTGAAGACTCATCGTGAAAGCCCCTGCTTCCGGAGTTCCGGCAGAGTAGCTTTGGGCTCTTCTCTTGCTGGGTGCTAGGAGAAGGTGCCCTTCCCTCGGGAGGTGGTTGTGACCACCTTTGGTTGAGCTGTTGGGTCATTTCAGCCACAACAGAGTGCAGAAAGTCCTGCAGAATGCTCATCATTACCATCAGAGGACATTAATCTTCAGGCAAAGAAGTCTCTACCGTAGTTTTACATGTATTGTGGCATTGTTCTAATAATTGTGTTTATTGTTTGTTTTAATGTAATGTAATCAAACATGATATTCTTAAATTTCCCTGGTCTAGTATTACTGTGGAGTGGGTTGCAATTACACATAAAGACTAGCATATGTGGAGACTAATATGAGATATGTAGTCTACATATGGGTACAAGTTAGAGAACTTGTGTACTGGACCGACCCATCAAGAGAAAGCTACATGGATCATTTTATGAGTGTCATAAGTGTTTCTCATAATGATCATGATGTATGTAGTCCTCCAACCTGAGATCATCAAAGTTCCCTACATGTGAGTCACATACTTTGATACTACTATATGTTGCTCATAATTAAGTGAATATAAAAGTGGTCATTGGGTAAGTGACATATCATGCAAAGGGATTTGTATGGTTAAGGTGGAATTTGTCTGTCCTATATATTGGAGTGATATCTCCAGGCCCCTTAATAGAGTATGACTAAGAAAATGCATGGCCATGCTCAGATGAGTTCATATATGATATCAATATCATCAGTTTAAGTTAGTTTACTCGAGAATCAAGAAACCATAGATTGAGCCATACGAGAGTGACACATTCCATGTTTGATGCTTGGTCTTTATATCTTGGACAAATGGGCAATGGCATATATGAATAATGATCATAGAGGTTTAGTCGAATCACTGACTATCTTGTCACTTGGGTAGCAATGATGTGTTGCTAGACACTGCTCACTGTTTATGATCATAAATTATATGTCATCAGTTCAAGTTAGTCTACTCGAGAATCAAGAAACCATAGACTAGGCTATACGAGAGTGACACATTTCATGTCTCGTGCTTGGTCTTCATATCTTGGACAAAGGGCCAATGGCATATACGAATAATGATCATAGAGGTTTAGTTGAATCATCGACTATGTTGTCACTTAGGTAGCAATGATGTGTTGCTAGACGCCGCTCATTGTTTATGATCATAAATGTAATTTATGATCATTGCCAATGTGGTAGGAGCATATAAGGTTGCATACAAAGAGCTAATTAGATTATTTGGGTGCATGGTTTAAATTGTTTGGTTTTGGTTCCATGATAATTTTGAATTAATAATTGGCTCAAAGGTTAGGTCATTATTAACCCCAAAATTAAACTTACTATATTAGGTTTTTGAAACCCATTACGCTTGGGAGTTAAGCTTCACTATATAACTTCATATAGTAAGGATTTTCACACCATAACCCTAGCCTCCTAAAAGGGATGAAATCACAAAGGTTCTGAAAGGTTTTAGCTGCACCCTCCCCTTGCCTTTCCTTGGAGTACATAAGCTAGCACTATATGCACAAGAGGAATGCATCTGTTGGGACATGGTGGAGGCGTGGTGATCCAAAAGGTTGGTGTGGATACCATAGAGAGCTCGAAGATGTCAACTATTCAAGTCTTTTTGATTCAGCTCAACAGTTGGGTGAAAGATCTTAGCCAACTTGGTAAAAGATTTTGCCCCCAATTTACTCTATTTCACTTGGATCCTGGAGGGCTTTTGTTACTTTCCATTGCGCTTGTTTGGCTCCCAAAACCCTATAGTAACATCACTATGTATTTCTTAATTCGGTTGCCTATGACCAGATTAGGACGTAATACAATATGGGTCATTATCGATAGGTTAACCAGGTTTGCCCACCTCTTACCAATGAAGATCACAGACTCACTAGAAAATTTCAAACAAAAGTACATCAAAGACATAGTAAAATTGCATGGAGTGCCAAACTCCATAGTGTTAGACAGAAATCCAAGGTTGACAATTAGATTTTGGAGTGCTTTTCACAAAACACTAGGAACCAAAGTTTGCTTGAGCATTGCTTACCACCCTTAGAAAAATGGAAAAACTAAGAGGGTGATTTAGATACTTGAAGATGTGTTGAGTAGTTGTGTCCTGGATTTCAATGGAGAATGAAACCAACACTTACCTTTGGTTTAATTTTCTTACAATAACAGCTATTGAAGCACCATTGGAATGGCACTGTATGAAGCCTTTTAAGGGACAATGTCATGCCTAACATAGCCTAGAACCCAAATTGAAAGGCAAAGATGCCAATTCTTCGCTATTGGAATAAGTCTAGCTTATGCCTTACTAAGTGTCCAAGTCTAGGGAACACATAGGCTAATACACCTTTGGCGCCACTTAGGCACATAGAGGTTTAGTGCTAAGCATCAGCACACATGAGGGAGGGGCACCAGGGTGCGCCTGGACATCGCTAAGACACATAGGCATTCACCTAGGACATATATAGCACAAAGCTTGTTATTCAAAAAAAGTTTCATGCTTTTCTGAAACAAGCTAAGTACCTAGACGGATATCATGCTAGAATCATCTTGGCAACCATTCAATCAACACAAACATATATGCATGGCAACCAAAAAACCAATTCAAGTTTTGAAAATAGAAGTTTACATGCATAAAGGCACCCATAAGTCTTGGTAGGCCTACCATTGACCACCCTAGTGCGTACAACATTCAAATCTGCATATACACAACTAGTACACTTAAATACATCCTTTGGTGTTTAGACCTAACATAACCATATACATCCATCCTAAGACAAGTTTCCATGACAGTTACCTTTATAAAGATTGCAAACAATGGGTTTTACTCATTTGCTTGCCATACAAGTAAACCATATCACTTTGAATATTGAGAAAAAGACTACATTAGGTGATTACCTTATGAGAAACCAAAAAGAGCACACACTAAACTTAGCTTCTTTACTTCTCAAGCAAACCTTTTCCTGAAACATAAATAAGGAGTGCATGAGTAAGAAACTCAGTAAGGAACCTAATATGGCCTCTAAGGCCTAAACATAGGTTAAGCACCCAGCTTAACTAAATACACAATCCAAGCTCCTACAAAGAAAACACTAAAGCACAAAACAAAGCAAGTATATACAAAACAACGTAAGAAAATGAAAGGGATTAGCATCCACAACTAGTCAGAGAAGCACACAACTCACACACCACAAACACTAGCTTGTAAGCATAGCCTACAGGGCTAGCAAGCATACTTCCAAATGCCATAATCAATTCGGTTAACCTCCTATATGAACTTACACAAATTTGAGAGCTCATAAACCTTATAAATGCATTGGCTTGCTCAATTCAAGGTCCTAATGCCTACCATATCATAGCTAATTAGCAACATAACAATTATCAAAGCAATCTTAGCCCCTACAGCCTCTTAGGATCCCTCTAAATACCACCACCCAAGTGCCTACAATTCATTAAAACAACATAGTCCAATTAGAAAAGTTTAGTGAATCAATGGAGTCCTTACCCTTGCTTAGAAACTTAGTTGCCCAAATATTAAATTGCTCAAATTATGCTCTTCCATAGCTCTTTAACATAGAAACTGTGTTATTGGCTTTAATTGATCATACTTGCAGCTTCTCAACTATGTTTGCTCCTTGTATGGTCTCAAATTGCACTTGGCAGCTTCAAGAACACCATGAACATGCCAAGAACAATTTTATAAGGTTAGCCAATTCTTCAACAATGGTGGAAGCATGTGTGCATCCAGGTGGAGACATGTGGCACTAAAATTGTTTAACGCTTGTTTAAGCATGCTTAAATATTTTCATGAAGCACTTATGGAACTACATAAAAGATTCCTTCACTTAAGTCATGTGATACACTTGCAATTAAGTCACCTATCTTCCTAAACCATCATTTGTGTCTTTCTTCTTGGGCAAGCAACATGTGAAACTAAATGGTTCAGACTCTAAAACCACATTCAATCTTTACTCAAAACTTTATTTTCCCAATTTCAATGAGCTCATTCCTAGTGTCTCTAGCTTTATTCACATTATATCTCATAACTCATGGTGTATGTACATTGATTTTAAGGGGCATAACAACCTCCCCTCCTTTGGAAATTTAGTTCTCCAAATTTCATAGAAGTCTAGGGAACACACTAGTATAGCTTCTTAGCATTTCAGTTTCCACCTACGAAGTGGCTTCTTCCTCACAATCGTTAGTCCGTTGGACTTTCACCATAGGTATCCACCTACTATTAAGCTTTTTGGTGTCTTTTGCCAATGCCCAAATTCATTCCTCTTCATATGTAAGATTAGAAGCAATGGGAACACTGGCGACATGTATCACTTAGCTTGAATTAGAGACACACTTCTTCAACAAACTGACATTGAATGTGTCATGCACATGTCCTAGCTTAGGAGGTAGCTCTAACTTGTAGGCTACATTCCCAACTCTTGCCATTATTTGGTATGGTCCTACATATATTAGGGCTAACTTAACCTTCTTTCCAAATCTCATCACTTCCTTCATGGGAGATACCTTCAACCATACCCAATCTCCTACTAGGAACTTAAGGCCCTTTCCCCTTTTCTGATTGGCATAAGACTCTTGCCTATTGTTGGCAGCCCTAATCCTTTCTTGGATTAGCTTAATCTTCCAAGTAGTTTCTCTTATTAGTTCTAGGCATACCTTCAACTTATCTCCAGGCTCATGCCAATAGCATGGAGTTATGCACTGTTTACCATAAAGTGCCTCATATGATGCTTTGCCAATCATTAAGTGATGTTTATCATTGTAAGAAAACTGCACTAAGGGCAAGTGTTGGTCCTAATCCCTTAGGAAGTCTATGGCACAGCACCTCAACATATCCTTTAGATTTGTAAAGTTCTTCACTTTGCCCTTTTGTTTGCAGATGGTATGTTGAGCTAAACTTCAGCTTAGTGCCTAAGGCATGGTGTAAGGACCTCTAGAACCTAGAAACAAACATGGGGTCTTGGTCTTAGATAATATTATCTGATACACCATGTAACCTCACTATCCTCTAATGTAGAGTTGAGCCAACTTCACATACATGTAAACATACATGTAAAACATGTTGCATAGAATACAACCAACTATCCTAAGCTAACGTATGATGCATTATAACATCATTCCAATCACCACAAACCTCATAGTCCACCAGAATTCAACCTTGCCCACTAACTAATGCTATTGCTAGAACTACTCGAATTCATGAAGCAAACTCATTCCAATAGCATCAATTGAACTTGAAAACACAACTCCCTTACCTTAACTTTACTTCACAAGCAAGAAACAAGCAACTCTTCCTCAAGAACTCAAGTTCTATAATGCTACACCTAGTTCCAAGCAACCAAATGCATAAATTACATAATTTCTACCTTTTGACTAAAACGTAAGTTTCCAAACATCTAATAAACAATGATTCATCAAGAACTCAAGTGTTACCTCGCATCAAAAATTGGGGATAGTGGAAAACTCAGTTCTAAGCTTCAAGAACTTTAAATCATGTTTGAAACAAGCCTTCCATAGCTTGTATATTTTTGGTGCCTTCAATTTATATAAAAAAACTCTTGGTTTTGGGCTTAGAATCATATAAAATTGGTATAGGGAAAGGTGAGCTCAGGTTTGAAGGTGAAAATGGCAGCCTTTCCATCATTAACCACTCTTATATGCCACTTAACCATGAAGCCATCCAAGAATTTAAAAAGTTACAAATAAGTCCCCTTATTTAGGTAACCTTACTGAAACTTGGTCAAATCTTGTTTATTTCAACCAGGTTTGGGTTAAAGATAAAAGTTAGGTTATAAAAACTCATTTTCAACACTTGAGACCTAGCTTGACTATTCAAGATGTAGAATTACCATTTCCCCCAAACCTTATTTAGGGTTTAATCTCCTCGAAACTTAGTGTGAACTTGAATTAAGGTTCAAACTTGATGTAAAGCACTTTACCTTCTTCAAACAAGCCTTCAGCTAGGTGAGCCATAACATTCTCCCTTCCTTCTAGAATTTGGTCCTCCAAATTTTGCTGCAACTCTAGAAAAACACTAGGATATCTTTTCAGCATATCTTGCTCCATTTCCCAGGTAGCTTCCTCTTCACTATGGTTAGACCAAAGGATCAGAACCATTGAAATTGACTTGGTTCAGGGTTTATTGACTTGCCTATCAAGTACCTGAATGGGTTTTTCTTCATAGGTCAAGTATTCCTAGATGGTTACCACTAAAGGATTAATTACTCGTACCAAATCCACTGTACATTTTCTTAGAAGACTAACATGAAACACGTTATGCACTTGGGATAGGTTAGGTGGTAACACCAACTAATAAGCAACCTTTCTTATCTTGTCCAAAACTTCATAGGGTCCAATGTACCTAGCGCTAACTTACCCCTCTAGCCAAAATGGGTAACTTCTTTCATGGGTGACACTTTGAGAATTACTTTGTCCCTAACTTCAAAAATTCAATCTTTTCTTCTCAAATTGGCATGTTTAGTCAACCGGTCATTGGCTGCTTTAATTCATTTTTGGATCAATTTAACCTTAGCTATGGTATCAGCTATGATATTTAGTCCAACAATGATTTTATCTGAAGGGTCTACCAACAATAGGGTGTCATGAAAGATCTTCCATATAAAGCCTCGTATGGTGCCATACCAATAACAGTTTTATGACTTTTATTATAAGTAAACTCAATGAATGGTAAATCCTGATCCCAGTCACCTCTGAAATCAACAGCACACATACATAACATATCCTCCAAAGTTTGGATCATTCTCTTAGACTGTCCATTAGTTTAAGGATGGAAAGTGGTACTGAGAATAAGCTTGCTTCCTAATGCCTCCTGGAAAGCATTCCAAAACCATGACACAAACCAAGGATCTCTATCAGATATAATTAGGATCCGGTATACCATGGAGTCTCACAATCTCCTTGAGATACAACTAAGCCAATCTCTCTAATGTATAAGTGATCCTAATAGGGATAAACTGTGCCTACTTCATCAGCTAATCAACCACTACCCTTATAGCATCATGATAACTTTGGGTATTTCATAATCCTATTAAGAAATCCATAGTAATGGACCCCAACTTCCTCACTAGAAGTGGTAAACTCTGAAGTGCGCCTGCTGGTTTTTGATGTTAAGCTTTAACCATTTGGCATGTCAAACACTTTGCCACATGTCCTGCTACATCCTTTTTGGGTCTTAGCCACCAGAAATGTGTTTTTAGGTCATGATACAATTTATTAATGCCAGGGTGAACATTTAAAGTACTTCTATGTCCCTTCTGTAGGACTAGCTGCCTTCCACATTCAGTACATAGAGATGATCTCTGTGGTGTAATATTCTGCCCTTGTACTGGAGTTCCTTCTCTACTGTACTAAGCTTTGCTTGTCCTAAAATTTTCATCAACAATGGATCTTTCATTTGAGTGTCCTTAACTCTAGCTAACCAAGTTGATTATATTTCTAGAATGTAGACTAGGGATTTCTCTTGGTTTTTCCAACATTCATACAAAGCCAAGAAATAATCCCCCAAAGCTCCTTTTGAGGAATTAGTAGCCTGATCCTTAGATAGGATCACTCCTGTGTATTTCCAGCTTAACACATCTACTACAATGTTCCCTTTTCCAGCACAATACTCAATTAAACAATCATAATCTTTTATGTATTCAATCCACTGATGTTGCCTCATGTTTAAATCCTTCTGCATGAAAAAGTATTTCAAACTCTTTGGTAAGGGTTCTCTTGCTCCCATGGATTGTTTATTGTATCTTCAAGCATCCATGGAGCTAGAGCTAAGCTTGGAAGAGAGCCATGAGCTTGATGAACCAAACTTAGTGAGGGCAGTACCCTTATTAAAGGTTTTGTGACTAAGTGTGAAGTGCATAGTAATGGAATTGAATTGAAGAGATTCTAGAGCCCAAAGTTAGAACTAAATAATGTTAAAAATATTCTAAGACTAAGCTTAACCTTAAGGAGGGCTACCACAGTGATTTACTTAAGTTTATTGCATGTTTTATTGACTAACCTACAGTTTATGTTGCTGCTCCATTCCATGTGTTTGTTGGTTGTGAATGGCTGCAGCATTTGGTTGCTATATCTTGTATATACGCATTGTTGTTTTGTGTTTTAGAGTCTTTGGATGCAGGTTTTAATGAGGGTCACATTTCCTTAACAAACTAAGTGTTTCCCTTACTAAGTTTCACAATGAAACTTATTCCCCTCAATTCTACCATTTCAGGTCCAGTAGAAAGATCACATTCAAATGGACCTTTTTGGTTTCAGTTTTGATCTAAAACTTTAGATACATGGACTTCCATGTTGATGGGTTTCGGGAGCCAAATAGCGCAGCGGAATTTAAATGAAACCCTCCAGGATCCAAGTGAAACGGGGTAAACCGGGTGTTCAAAAATTTTCATAACTAATTTTCGGTTGAGATCTCTCACTCAACTGTAGAGTCGAATCACAAAACCTGAACAGTTGACGTGTTCAAGCTCTCTATGGTATCCACACGAGCCTCTCGGGATCACCACGCTTCCACCACGTCCTGGCAGATGCGTTTCTTTTGCGCTCGCAGTGCTAGCTTGCGTCCTCCAACGAATTGCAAGAGAAGAGTGCGACTGTCCTTTTGGGAGACTAGGGCAAGGAGACCTGCGAATTTCTCACTTAAAAGTTGTATTTATAGTGAGACTCAAC
>KK905773.1:3066-17747 GCA_000696445.1 Aquilaria agallochum
TAATACTTTGGATTTGGGCCAGGCCCTGTGTAAGGTGTGACATACCAGAGGCTAATGAATAGGGTCTTTAGTTCCCAAATAGGGAGGAACATGGAAGTCTACGTCGATGATATGATAGTTAAGAGCAAACTGCCTAGTAGTCATATCGCAGACTTGGAGGAAACACTGCGTCAGCTAAGGATTTTCAGAATCCATCTCAACCCCAAAAAGTGCATGTTCGGGGTGAACACGGCTAAGTTCCTTGGATTCATGGTGTCAGAAAGAGGTATCGACACCAATCCAAAAAAGGTCAAGGCCCTACTGGGATTCCGAACTTCCACGACAACAAAGGATGTGCAAAGACTCACAGGGAGAATCATGTCCCTTAGCAAATTCATCTCCAAATATGGGGATCGCTGCCTACCATTCTTCAAGGTCCTTACTAAAGCGGCGAAAAACGGCAATGGCCTCGAGAGTAAGGTACATCCTTGGAACGAAGACTGCCAAAAGGCTTGGGAAGAGCTTAAGGTCTACTTGACCCATCTGCCGACACTCCGGCAGCCATGGAAAGGGGAACCCCTCATACTATACCTCACCATCACTGAAAAGGTGCTAAGTTCGGTCCTCATGAGGGAAGAAGGGGCAGAACAATGGCCAGTATATTATGTGAGCATGTCCCTGCATGGTGCCAAAGTCAGGTACCCCTTACTGCAAAAGGCTATTTATGCCTTGATACTGGCAAGCAGAAGGCTGCCTTCGTATTTCCAAGGCAACCCCATTATTGTCCAAAGTAACCTGCCTCTTCGGGATATCATGAAGAGGGTAGACCACTCGAGAAGGCTTTCCAAGTGGTACATAGAACTCGGCGAGCACGATATCACCTATGAGCCGAGGAAGGCAATAAAAGCTCAAGCCTTGGCGGATTTCATTGCCGAAGTACCCATTGCCGAAGAAAGTCAGCTAGAGCTTGGGAAAAATGAACCGAAGTGGACTCTGTTTGTAGATGGGGCCTCCGGCTCCGAGCACCATGGAGCTGGAGTAATCATTTGTGGTCTCGAGGGTATGGAGGTCATGAAAGCCATCAAATTTTGATTCAGCGTCACCAACAATGTGGCAGAATATAAAGACCTTATAGTAGGATTACGGCTTGTTAAAAGAATTGGCGTGAGAAACCTGAAGGCCCACAGCGATTCTCAATTAGTGGTCCGGCAGATAGTAGGGGACTATACCACGAATGACCCAACTTTGCCAAAATATCACAAGCTCGTATCAAAGCTGATTTAGGAGTTCAACACAGTGCACATTGAGAACGTGCCTCACTGAGACAATACTGAAGTGGATAGTCTGGCTAAATAAAAAATGTCCACTGAAGTATTGAGCCATCCGAGCATAGCAATAATGAGCATAATGCCCTCAGAAAAGAGGATGGAAAAATCCCATAAAGAGGTATCTTACGACCTCGGAGCTTCCCGATGACCCTCATGAAGCAGCAAAAGTGCAAAGACGCTGCGGACGATATTTCCTAATCGGAGAAGAATTGTATCGACAGGGGTACGCAAGCCCACTACAAAGGTGTGTCAGTGAAGAGGACGTTGAGACAGTCCTCCAAGAAGTCCACGAGGGGGCTTGTGGTTCCCACATTGGAACTGACGCCCTGGCAGGAGTGATACTCCACCAGGGGTACTTTTGGCCCACCCTAAGAAAGGACGCGAGGCAGTTTGTCTAGAAATGAGATAGTTGCCAAATACACGCCAATGTCCAGAGGTTACCCTCAGAATTGATAACCTCGGGAAACTACCCCTGTCCCTTTGCAGTATGGGGCATGGACCTCATCGGGCTATTCCTGACTGTACCTGGAGGTGTGAAGTTCTGTGTAGTTGCAGTGGATTACTTCATTAAATGGGTCGAGGTAGAGCCCCTAACAACCATTTCAGGAAAGGACATACAAAAATTCATTTGGAAGAACATTGTATGCAGATTTGGCATACCGAGGGTGACAGTGGCCGACAATGGTTCCCAGTTTATTGACAAGGGATTCCAAGAATTTATCACCGACCTTGGGATAAAAATGCACTCTGCCCTGGTAGCTCATCCTGAGAGCAACGGACAGGTAGAGGTATCTAATATAACCATAAAAGACGGTCTGAAAAAGAGATTGGA
Organism: Aquilaria agallochum; assembly: GCA_000696445.1. Lineage (NCBI taxonomy): Eukaryota > Viridiplantae > Streptophyta > Magnoliopsida > Malvales > Thymelaeaceae > Aquilaria > Aquilaria agallochum. The sequence continues at coordinate 5,206 of KK905773.1, forward strand.
GGAAGCAAAGGGAAAATGGCCAGGGGAACTTTCTAGTGTGCTATGGAGCTATCGGACAACACCCCAAAGAGCCACGGGTGAAACTCCTTTTTCGCTCATCTTTGGCACAGAGGCCATTATCCCTATCGAGGTAGTCCAGCCATCGGTCAGGATATAAGTGTTCGATGAGGAAGGAAATGACCTCGGATTAAGAATGAAGCTCGACCTAATTGATTAACACAGATAAGTGGCCGAACATAGAAGAAAAGCCTTCTAGCAAAGAGCGGCTATGGTTGCGAACTTGCGCGTTAGGAAAAAAGGAATCAGAAAGGGAGACCTCGTACTCCAAAAAGCTGAGTTTGAGCCCCGAAGACCGTCTCACGGGGTACTTCGAGCAAACTGGGAAGGACCTTATTTGGTCCTTAACAATGTTTGGAAAGGGGTCTATAAGCTCGGCAATACCGAAGGTAGAGAACTAAAGAATACATGGCATTCGGATGCCTTGAAGAAATTCTACGCTTATAATCTTGTCAGGAAATTGTACAGTTAGAAATTTTTCTAAGTATAGAAAATTTTCTAGAAAACTAACTCTACCTAAGAAATCTTGCCGAACAAGGAACAAGTAAGTACTTGCGAAAACCACAAGTTTCCCCCAAAGTTGGTAGGGTCATTTTCCCCAAAAGGTGAGTCGACCGAACACGGCTGGTGAAAATAGGTCAAACATTGCCTAAAGGTATTCACCAAAGCTAGTGTTTTCCCGAAGATGGTTGATAAAAAAAAAATAGCAAAAAGTATCTTCCCAAGGGTCCCAGACCGAAAATGGTCAAGGCAACCCTTGGAGATGAAAATTATTGCTTGGGGACTTAGCCAAATTTTAAAGGAAGGAAAAATGACAATGTGAAGGCCTTATTACAAGAGGAAGATTACAAGGAAAAAAGAAGAAGACAAAGTAACGCCCTAGGCATCTAAGGGACCCCGGCATCATGGGATGCTCCATCCCCAACATCCTTTGCCACAACCTTCGGAGCCGGAGGAGGGGCAAAAGGTAAGTTAAGGAGCTTGATTTTTGACCAAGTCCAGTGAGGCCCTTGGGGATGTTTAGGGCAGCTAGGAAGGAGAGGTCGAGGTCTAGATATTTCTCCTAAACATGGTGTCGAGCTAGACAATAGCCATCTTGAAAGCCAACCTTGGTCTCCTGGTTAGCCTTGTCTAACTCGCCAAACAGGTCTACCACCTCATTTTGGAAATCGGCGACCTCCTTCTGCAGCTTCTTCATCTTCATCTTCTTCTTTGTCTCCATCTTCAGGGCCTCAACCTCGGCCTGAAGATCGGCATTGTCTGTGAGGGCCTTCGTCAGGATAGCGGAATCTTCTTCCTTTTCCTTTGGATAAGCCTCATTGGCAGAAGTGAGCTTGACGAGCTTCGCGCCGAGGTCAGACATTTTCCGGGATAAATCCTTCAAGAGCTTTTCCTGGCCCTTCAAAAGTTCCTCCCGAAGTTTGGCAACTTCCTCATTGGCAATTCTACTTAACTCAGCATTCTTGATGACCGAGTTAGCGCAGAACACCTTTGCCTTCTCCAGGCACTCTTCGGTCCAAGTTCGAACCGAAGACTGTTTTGCCGCCCAAACTCTGAAGTATCCACTATACGCTAAAAGCTACAAAAAAAGAGGAACAGGACATTTGGTAAAGCCGCACAAGGAAAGCCAAACACTTAGAAAAATCGGGAGAAAGAATAAAGGGTCTACAGAAGTACCTGGGCAGCATGCTCGGCCATCTTCATGGCAAGGATCTCTTCCTTCACGCACTCTTTGGCCACAGATTTGAAGGTAGCCTAGTTAAGCATGCCCCTCGGCATTTGGGGAGCCATTTGCTGGCCATCTTCAGAGAACAAATTCATGTCCTCCGTGGAAGACCAAAAAGGCTCCCTCGGGACCTTATCCTTCGGGATAAGAGAGTCCCAAAGGACCCGCTTCCAGGCATGCTCCACCATCCAAGCCGAGGGCGTCAATTCCTCTGCAAGGTCAAGGCACAGTTCTATTAAGACATTGTTCCTTAGTCATATATCAATGAGATTGAGAGTACTAAAAAAGTGTAAGGGATAAACCTGGCGGCACCTCAGCGATGTCATCATTGGAGTCTCGAAGGTCCTCCACTTTGGCAAGGACATGTTTGCCTTTGCGTTTTCTGCGCTCCTCGAGTTCCTCAGTAGAAGGGCATCCTACCGAAGAGCCTAGAAGGTCCACCAAAGTAGTGGGACTCCAGGGAATGGAGCTGACAGAAAGCTCCGGTGGCAGGATGGCCTGGACCTCGGGCTGATCCTCGGCCTCCTCGACATCTTCTGGAGGCGGGGGAAGGGGCTCCTTCTTCACCTTCTTAGCCGAAGACGAACCGCCCCCAGACGTCTTTCGCCGCTTCGGGGCCCCTTTCTTCGTCTGTTCCCCCTTCTTGGCTTGATCGAGGAAGAGGGATTTGTAGAAAGTGGCTAACTGATCGCCCATCTCTGAAAAAGAAGGAAAATATCAATGTAAGTCCAAAGGGATCTTATACCAAAAATTGGAAAGTAACTTACTCTTAAAAAGGGCTTCGTAAGAGAGCTCCCCCCGAGGAAGCATCACCAGCCAGGACTTCTTCCCATCAGCGGTAGAAGCTAGCATGCCGAGGTCCGTCTTATGCTCCTTGAGCACCTAGAGTTCCCAAAGAACCTCCTCGGTCATAAGGTCCCACTTAATGGGGAAGGGGTACAAGGAACGCGGTGGGACCTCGGCATCCCAGTCGGCGACAGCTCGGATATGGCTGTCGAAATCCTCAAACCTCGTTGCCAACTAAGGAGTTATCAACTTCTTGAGGTCAACAACGTCCGTCTCCAGCTTCCCCCGGGCCCACTTAGTCGGCAAGTCCGACCATGCATCTGCCACCTTCAGGAAGAAGAACCTCGTTTGCCACCCTCGCCAACTATGTCTAGTACCGAAGGTGAACATATATTTTTTGCTCCCAGATCCCTGAGGCAGCATGAAATAGAAGCCACCCTTCGGGACCGGATAGAGCTTGTAATACTGCATGAAAATGATGAAGTGGGGTTTTATCTTGAAAACCCCACACATGTAAAGAAAAGCGTAGAAGTAACAGTAAGAGTTAGGCGAAAGCTGATTCACGGCTATGCCATGGAATTGGCAAAAGTCACAAATCATCTTCGGCGGAGGAAACCGAAGTGCGGCCTTCAGTTGGGCCTCGTCACTACTATTCATGAAGCTGAAGTGGCCAGGATGAGGTAGCCTGGTGGTGACGTAGGAGGGAAGGAAGAATTTAGCCGTCCACTTTGCTAATTTTTCCAAAGTGGAAGAATAGGGATGAGACATGAAAGGCTGCCAGCTCTTGGGAATGGGTTGGATGGACATAAGGGGCACAGGGGAAGACATGTTCAGCAAGAGAAAATGACTTCAGCAAGGAGAGTCAAAGGACTCTGGGGAAATAGAAAGAAGCTTTGGGGACTAGAAAAAACAGAAACCGAAATGACCGAAGTACCTCTGGAAGAGAAACCCACCAAAAAGTTTGCCGAAGTCGGGATTAGAAGACGCCATCATAAATGGTTGCCGAAAATTGCTCCGCCACTTGCACCATCATAAAAAGAGAAGGAAGAGCTCAAAGACAGATGAAAGCAAGAGAGAGGTAAAGGAAAGCACATGAGGCGAAGGAGAGTTTATATAGACCGAACAAGGGTAGCCGAATCGTCACCATAACTACCCTGTGAAGGCGAATCATCACCATAATTATGCCTGAAAGGCAAAAAGACGCAGCTGGTGTAAACAACGTGACTACCCCCAACCATCACGTGCCACGTGTCATCCAACGCGTGAAATGAGGACGCAGTTTCTAACACCGCAAAAACCCAGGCATGCCTATCCAAACTAACACGCCTGGTTACGAGACATGATGGTCCACTGACCTGCAACAGAAAAAGTAAAAATAAAGAAAGTGCGCGCCCTGAGAACACCAAAGGACTAACTAGAGGGCAAGTAATGACGCCTCAGCTAGGATGGCACGCCTTCGGGTGGCGAAGTGTCTCCTCGTACGGTGTCCTACTCGGAGTCCTGCCAGGTGTCCCCAGAGAGTCTAGAGCCGAAGTCTCCACTTCGGCTTTTCGAGGGGGGGCATGTGATAGCCGAAGTGCTATCACCCTTCAAACCCGTAAGCTCGGGCAAAGCACCAGCCTCGAAAAAATGAGCACCACCCTCAAAAAGCCGAGCGTCACCCATAAGGAACGCGAGCACAGGCTTCAGAATAAAGAGGGTCTGGCCCTTTGAACATCTGACCTCGGTGATCCATGATCACCCCTGGAAACGACAATACCGACCTCGGGAATACGGTGTATCACCATCCTTGGTAAGGTGATCGAACCGTCTTTAGGATAGAAAGACTCACCACTTTTGGCAAGGAAGAGCGTCGCCAAAGGGGACCATCCTTCACGAGGGGATTCCCGGATTACGGAAATGATCTCGGAAGAAAGTCCTCCTATCCCGAAGAGTTCTCTTCTACCAAAGAGATCTCAGTAGTATGGCACAAATAATTAAGGAGCCTCTAATATGCCGCCCTCATACACAACACGCTGCTCTTATAACACGCTCTGACACACCATAGCCGAACACGTTCTATCACGCAGTCCTACCCTGGTCTTGACCTTTGGTTAGAATGGCCTACAGACGGCTAGAGGCCCCCACACCCGAAGGTACGGGTTGCATTCGACTGAACACGTGGTGCAATCTGAGTGGGTTACGTCAGGCAGATTCATTCATTCATATCCTCCTATATATAGCGGAAATGGCTCCAGTAGACAAGGGAAGACATTTTCCTCTTCATATTCCTACTACTTTTAGTCTCTAAAAATACTGACTTTGGCGTCGGAGGCTCTTCCCTTGAAAAATACTCCGGGGGCCTCCTAACCTTTATTCTTTGAGTGTTTCAGGCAATCTCTCCCCGGAAACTTCTCATTCAAGCATTCCTTCCTCACGAGAAGTCTCTCACCATCTCACTATGTCATACAGAGAAGATGCCGATGGGCATCAGCATGTACTAGGGTTCATGGTAAGTAGGCCAAACTATTTATGAACTTGGAGATCTAGTTGAATGAGGATTGGATTGGTGAAGCTTCGATGGTAATGTTATTCGTGTACTTGCTAGTTCAATTTCGGTCGAGAGGAACCTTGGGTTTGTGGTATGTGTGTTGTTATGCTTGGTTGTTTGGATGTGCTTGCTAACCCCTCATAGTTTTAGTTATTATGATTATATGTTATTGTACTCACATTTTTTGGTGTTTTCTTGTCTTTCTTGCAGGTAAAGTAATGTTAAAGGGGGTTAAGCTTTTGGGCTTAGCTAAATAAGCTCCTTAGAGCTATAGTGAACCTTACTAAGTTTATGAAACTCATGGCCCTTATTGTATATGTTTCAGGGAAAGGTCTTAAGCTTGATTGAGTTGTGTAGTGCTTGTGTGCTAAGTTTTAGCTTGGTATTGCCAAGGTATGTACTCAACTGAACGCTTGGCTTATAAGTACATAGTGCACGTTTTATATTTGATGCATAAACTCATGTGTTTGAGTTTGCAGGTTGGTGTAGGTTTGTGGGACAAGTCTAGGATCAAATGGAAGTGTGCTCATGGGCTTTAGTATGGTGGTTTGCACTTACGGGTATGGGCATGGTTGTAGCTGCTTCCCACAAGCTTTAGTTTTGTATTGCACCTTTAAGGTAGCCTTCGACTACTACTAGGTTCTTGGTTGTATAAAGCATAACTCTTGGCTATTTTGGATTTCGAGTACTCTTGGTATGGTTCCAAGTATATAGTACTAAGTATGGAGGTTATTTTGTGTACATATAGCCTTGGTTTGATCATGGAACTATTATGTAGTTGATATGAATGAAAGAAATGGCAAGTTATGGTATTAGTACTTGTTATAGGAATTGGTAAGGATTTACGTAATCTACTTGATTTGGGTATTGTTCCATGTTCAAGTAGAGTATTGGCTTCTAAGTGATGGTAGAATTGAGCTATATGATCTTAGAATGCTATATGGGCCATATGTGAGACCTTTTGGTGTGAAAGTGCTATTGGAGGACTAAATTGCTCTAGTGGAATGGGGATTTGATTGGTGAAGCTTGGATGGTAATGCTATTCGTGTACTTGCTAGTTCGGCTTCGGTCGAGAGGAACCTTGGGTTTGTAGTGTGTGTGTGTGTTGTTGCGCTTGGTTGCCTGGATGTGCTTGATAAACCCTTACAGTTGTAGTTATTATGCTTATATGTTATTGTACTTGCAATTTTTGGTGTTTTCTTGTCTTTCTTTCAGGTAAAGTAATGTTAAAAGGGAGGTTAAGCTTTAGAGCTTAACTAAATAAGCTCCTCAAAGCTATAGTGAACATTACTAAGTTTATGAAACTCATGCCCCTTATTGTATATGTTTCAGGAAAAGGTCTTGAGATTGATTGAGTTGTGTAGTGCTTGTGTGCTAAGTTTTAGCTCAGTATTGCCAGGGTATGTACTCAACCGAATGCTTGGCTTATAAGTACATAGTGCAAGTCTTATATTTGATGTATAAAGTCATGTGTTTGAGTTTGTAGGTTGATGTAGGTTTGTGGGACAAGTCTAGGATGAAATGGACATGTGCTTATGGGCTTTAATATGGTGGTTTGCACTTAGGGGTATGGGCATGCTTGTAGGTGTCTTCCCACAAGGTTTAGTTTTGTACTGCACCTTTAAGGTAGCCTTCGTCTACTACTAGGATCTTGGTTGTATAAAGCATACCTCTTGGCTATTTTGGATTTTGAGTACTCTTGGTATGGTTCCAAGTATGTAGAACTAAGTATAAAGGTTATTTTGGGTACATATAGCCTCGGTTTGATAATGGAACTATTACGTAGTTGATATGAATGGATGAAATCAAAAGTTATGGTATTAGTACTTGTTACAGGAATTGGTAAGGATTCACGTAAACTACTTGATTTTGGTATTGTTTCACGTTCAAGTAGAGTATTGGCTTCTAATTGATGGTAGCATTAAGCTATATGATCTTAGAATGCTATATGGGCCATATGTGAGACCTTCGGGTTTATGTGAAATGTTGGCTAGCTAGTCACTAAAGGCAGGTACTAAGGTTCATGGTAGGTAGGCTAACATATTATGAACTTGGAGCTCTAGTGGAATGGCTATTGGATTGGTGAAGCTTGGATTGCAAAGTTATTCATGTACTTACTAGTTTTGCTTCGGTCGAGATGAACTTTGGGCTTGTGGTGTGTGTTTTGTGTGCTTGGTTGCTTGGATGTGCTTGCTATCCCCTCATAGTTGTAGTTATTATGCTTATATGTTATTGTACTTGCAATTTTTGGTGTTTTTTTTGTCTTTCTTGCAGGAAAAGTAATGTTAAAAGGAGGTTAAGCTTTCGGGCATAACTAAATAAGCTCTTTGGAGCTGTAGTGAACTTTACTAAGTTTATGAAACTCATGCCCCTCATTGTATATGTTTCTAGAAAAGGTCTTGAGCTTGATTAAGTTGTGTAGTGCTTGTGTGCTAAGTTTTAGCTCGGTATTGCCAAGGTATGTACTCAACCAAATGCTTGGCTTATAAGTACATAGTGCAAGTCTTATATTTGATGCATAAACTCATGTGTTTGAGTTTGCAGGTTGGTGTAGGTTTGTTGGACAAGTCTAGGATCAAATGGACATGTGCTCATGGGCTTTAGTACGGTGGTTTGCATTTATGGGTATGGGCATAATTGTAGGTGTCTTCCTACAAGCTTTAGTTTTGTATTGCTCCTTTAATGTAGCATTCGGCAACTACTAGGATCATGGTTGTATAAAGCATAACTCTTGGCTATTTTGGATTTTGAGTAGTCATGCTATGGTTCCATGTATGCAGTACTAAGTGTGGAGGTCATTTTGTGTACATATAGGCTCAGTTAGGTCATGGAACTATTATGTAGTTGATATGAATGAATGAAATCCCAAGTTATGGTATTTGTACTTGTTACACGAAAGTTTTTGACCATATTGTAATAAACCTCACTTGGATATTGTTGTGCCGAATGTGCATGTGGCATGAAAAGCTTTTGTTTTTAAAAGCTGAATGAGATGGGCATCTTGGTTGCCATGTGATTCCCATTGGCATCTTCAATGCATGACATAGTAAGACGGGGAGGGACTTCTGGTGAGGGAGAAACGCCTGAACGAGAAGTTTCTGGGGAGAGATTGCCTGAAACACTCAAAGAATAAAGGTTAGCAGGTCCCCGGGGTATTTTTCCGGGGAGGAGCATCCAACGCCCAAGTCAGTATTTTTAGAGACTGAAAGTAGTAGGAATATGAAGAGAAAAATGTCTTCTTGGGTCTACTAGAGCCATTTCCCCTATATATAGGAGGATATGAATGAATAAATCTACCTGACGTAACCCGCTAAGATTGAGCCACGTGTTCGGTCGGATGCAATCCATACCTTCGGGTGTGGTAGCCTCTAGCCGTCTGCAGGCCGTTCTGACCAAAGGTTATGGCTAGGGTAGGACTGTGTGACAGGATGTGTGCAGCGATGGCGTGTCAGAGGGTGTTATAAGGGTGGCGTGTTGTGTACCAGGGCGACATATCAGAGACTCCTTAATTGTTTGTGCCATACTACTGAGATCCCTTCGGTGGAAGAGAACTCTTTAGGACAGGAGGACTTTCTTCTGAGATCATTTCAGTAATCCGGGAATCCCCTCGCAAAGGATGGTCCCCTTTGGGGACGCTCTTCCCTGCCGAAAGTGGTGAGTCTTTCTATCCTGAAGCCGGTTCGATCACCTTACTGAGGATGGCGATCCGCCGTATTCCCGAGGTCGGTACTGTCGTTTCCAGGGGTGATGATGGATCGCCCAGGTCAGATGTTCAATGGGCCCGACCCTCTTTTTTTCCAAAATCTATGGTCGCGTTCCTTGTGGGTGACCCTCGAATTTTCGAGGGTGTTGCTCGTTTCTCCGAGGGTGGTGCTTTGTCTGAGCTTATGGGTTTGGAGGGTGATAGCACTTCGGCTATCACATGCCCCCCTCGAAAAGCCGAAGTGGAGACTTCGGCTCTATACTCTTTGGGGACACCTTGCAGGACTCCGACCGGGACACTGTACAAGGATACACTTCGACACTTCGCCACCCGAAGGTGTGCCTTCCTAGCCGAGGCGTCGTTACTTGCCCTCTAGTTAGTCCCTTGGTGTTCTCGGGATGCGCACTCTCTTGATTTTTACTTTTTCTGTTGCAGGTTAGTGGACCATCACGTCTCGTAACCAGACGGGTCAGCTTGGATAGGCATGCCTAGGTTTTTGCGGTGTCCAAAAGTGCGTCCTCATTTCACGCGTTGGCCGACACATGGCACGCGACAGTTGGGGTTGTCATATCGATTACACCAGCCGCGTCCTTTCACCTTCGAGGGTAGTTATGGCGACGATTCGGCTACCCTTGTTCGGTCTATAGAAACCCTCCTTCCCCTCATTTGATTTCCTTTATCTCTCTCTTGCTCTCATCTGTCTTTGAGCTCTTCCTTCTCATTTTGTGGCGGTGCAAGCGGTGAAGTGATTTCCGGAAACCATTTTTGATGGCATCTTCTAATCCCGACTTCGGCAAACATTTTGGTGGGTTTCTTTTCCAGAGGTCCTTCGGTTGTTTTGGTTTCTATCTTTTCTTGTCCTCGGAGCTTCTTTCTTTTTTCCCAAAGTCCTTTGACTCTCCTTGCCGAAGTCATTTCTCTTGTCGAACATGTCTTCCCCTTTCCCCTTTATGTCCATCCAACCCATTCCCGAGAGTTGGCAGCCTCTCATGTCTCACCCCTGTTGTTCCACTTCGGAAAAATTAGCGAAGTGGACAGCTAAATTCTTCTTTCCCTCTTACGTCACTACCAGACTACCTCATCCTGGTCACTTCAGCTTCATGAATAGTAGTGATGAGGTTACCATTTTCTGTGCCCAACTGAAGTCTAGACTTCGATTTTTTCTGCCGAAGATGATTTGTGACTTTTGCTAATTCCATGGCATAGTCGTGAATTAGCTTCCACCTAACTCTTACTGTTACTTCAATGCTTTTCTCTGCATGTGTGGGGTTTTCAAGGTGGAACCCCACTTAATCATTTTCATGCAGTATTAGAAGCTCTATCTGGTCCCGAAGGGTGGCTTCTATTTCATGTTGCCTCAGGGATCTGGGAGCAAAAAATTTATGTTCACCTTCGGCACTAGGGATAGTAGGCGATGGTGGCAAAGGAAGTTCTTCTTCCTGACGGTGGTAGAGGCATGCTCAGACATGCCGACTAGGTGGGCCCGGGCAAAGCTGGAGACGGACGTCGTTGATGCCAAGAAGTTCCTAACTCCTGAGTTGGCAGCGAGGTTTGAGGACTTCGACAGCCATATCCAAGCTGTCGCTGACTGGGATGCTGAGGTCCCAGCACATTCCTTGTACCCCTTCCCCATTAAGTGGGACCTTATGACCGAGGAGGTTCTTCAGGAGCTAGGGGTGCTCAAGGAGCATAAGACGGACCTCGGCATGCCAGCTCCTACCGCCGACGGGAATAAGTCCTGCCTGGTGATGCTCCTTCGGGGGGAGCTCTCTTATGAGGCCCATTTTGAGAGTAAATTTCTTTCCAATTTTTGGTATAGGTGTCCCTTTGGACTTACACTGATATGTTCCTATTTTTTCAGAGATGGGCAATCAGTCAGCCGCTTTCTACAAATCCCACTTCCTCGGTCAAGCCGAGAAGGGGGAACAGACGAAGAAGGGGGGCCTGAAGTGGTGAAAGACGTCTGGAGGCGGTCCATCTTTGGCAAAGAAGGCGAAGAAGGACCCCCTTCCCCCACCCCTGGAAGATGTCGAGGAGGCCGAGGATCAGCCCGAGGTCCAGGCCGTCCTACCACCAAAGCATGCTGTCAGCTCCATTCCCCGGAGTCCTACTACTTCAGCGGACCTTCAAGGCTCTTCGGCAGGAGGCCCTTCTATTGAGGAACTCGAGGAGCGCAAAAGAAACAAGGGTAAATATCTCATTGCCGAAGTGGAGGAGGTTTGGGACTCCAATCATGACGTCGCCGAGGTGCCGCTAGGTTTGTCCCTTAGACATTTTTGGTACTCTCAATCTCATTGATATACGACTAAGGAACAATATCTTAATGGAACTGTGCCTTGACCTTGTAGAGGAATTGGCGCCCTCGGTATGGATGGTGGAGCATGCCTGGAAGCAAGCCCTTCGTGACTCTCATATCCCGAAGGGTAAGGTCCTGAGGGAGCCTTTCTAATCTTTCACGGAGGACATGAATTTGTTCTCCGAATATGGCCAGCAAATGGCTCCCCAAATGGCGAGGGGCGTGCTCACCCAGGCTACCTTCAAATCCGTGGCCGAAAAGTGCACGAATCCGAGCATGCTGCCCAAGTACTTTTTACACCCTTTATTTTTTCTCCTAATTTTTCTAAGTGTTTGGCTTTCTTTGTGTAGCTTTACCAAATGTCCTTCTCCCCCATTTTTTTTGCAGCTCTTGGCATATAGCGGATACTTCAGAGCTTGGGCAGCAAAACAGTCTTCGGTTTGAACTTGGACCGAAGAGCATCTGGAGAAGGCAAAGGTGTTCTATGCTAACTCGGTCATCAAGAATGCCGAGTTAAGCAGAATAGCCAAGGAGGAGGTTGCCAAACTTTGGGAGGAACTCTTGGAGGGCCAGAAGGAGCTCTTGAATGATTTCTCCCAGAAAATGTCTGACCTCGACGCGAAGGTCATCGAGCTCACTTTTGCCAATGAGGCTTATTGAAAGGAGAAGGAAAAAGATTCTGCTATCCTGACGAAGGCCCCCGCTGACAACGCCGATCTTCAGGCCAAGGTTGAGGCCCTGAAGAAGGAGACAAAGAAGAAGAAGAAGACGAAGAAGCTGGAGAATGAGGTCACCGATTTGCAAAATGAGGTGGAAGACTTATCTGTTGAGTTTGAAATGGCTAACTAGGCAACCAAGGTTGGCTTTCAAGATGGCTTTTGTCTAGCTCGACACCAAGTTTTGGAGAAATATCCAGACCTTGACCTCTCCTTCCTAGCTGCCCTGAACATCCCCGAGGGGCCTCGCTGGACTTGGTCGAAAATTGAGCTCCTCAACTTACCTTTTTCCCTTCCTTAGGTCTCGAAGGTCGTGGCAAAGGATGTTGGGGACAGAGCAACTCATGATGCCGGGGTCCCTTAGATGCCTAGGGCTTTACTTTGTCTTTTTCTTTTTTCCTTGTAATCTTCTTCTTGTAATCTCCTCCATGTAATAAGGCCTTCTCAATGACATTTTTCCTCCCTTTAATATTTGGCTAAGTCCCCAAGCAATAATTTTTGTCTCCAAGGGTTGTCTTGACCACTTTCGGTCTGGGACCCTTGGGAAGATACTTTTTGCTCTTTTTATCGACCGTCTTCGGGAAAATGCTAGCTTTGCCAAATACCTGATGGCCAGGGGCCTCATCGTTTATAGTCATAGTGACTGGTGGAGGGACTTCTGGGAGGAAGAACGCCTGGTGGACTAGACAGCCCAAAGGAGAGTGCCTGAAAGCTCAGAAACAAAACGT
>KK905774.1:3856-18639 GCA_000696445.1 Aquilaria agallochum
AGCTGTCTAAAAAGGTCTTCAAGTTTTGAGTAGTGAAATTACTTCAATTAGGTGGGCAATCCATTATTTTAAGTCAAGGACCAAAGTTTTTAAAGAGTTTAAGTAATATTGTCTGGAAAATGGCCTCGATTTTAGTTGGAAACATTTTAAACATGATTGCCCTACCCGATGGAACTTGACTTACGAGATGTTGATGGATGCGATGCCATTTGCTGCACACATGACATGTTTTATAAATGTCAACGAAAAGAAAACGATTTTGAAACAAGAGATGTGGGATAAACTGTCAAAATTGGTTGCTGTGTTGCAATATTTTTATTATGCCACTATTTTTTGCTCCGGTGTATACTATACCACATCACACAAAGTTTTAATGTATATGGTCAACATTGCATAAGTTTTTAACCAATACAAAGATGACGAGTTCTTAAAAGACACAATTAAAGCCATGAAAGATAAATGGATTTTATATTTCAGTATTGTATCCCTGATCTACTTACTTGCATCTGCACTAGACCCGACCGTAAGAATCACGAGTATGCAACAGCTACTTGAAGGTTATTATAGTTTCTTAGAAATGGCACATATTTCTGTTCATGCTATAACTACCTCTATTGATGAGCACTTGCGAGAGTTATTTAAGATTTATGCCGACCGACATAAGGATAAGGTTGCGAACACTACTTTCTCTACCATCGGGTCTTTATCATTTTTGGGCTCACCATCATTCAATCCGGCTGAACAACTCCTCAAACGGCCCCTTACTACAGCATCTGGCTTACTAAAGTGGACGCATACCTCAACTTGATTTGGGAGAATAGTGAGACCGACATTCTAGAATGGTGGAAAGCAAGAAGCAACAAATTTCCAATATTCTCCATCATTGCCAAAGAAGTTCTAGCTGTTCCTGTCTCAACTGTTGTATTTGAATCCGCTTTCAGCGCTGGGAAACGTGTAATTTCAGAGAAACGCACAAGGTTATCACCGGATGCAGTTGAAGTTTGTATATGTAACCATGATTGGGGTCTTGTAGTTTTAAGATTATAAGACTACAAGAGTTTCGACGAGGAAAACCCCGATGAGATAGATGCTTAAATCCACAGCTTGCTCATTATTTACTTACTTTGTATTTGATCTGATTTTGCTGTTTAGCATAGATCGTAGCTTTTATTTTGCATTTATTTTTATGGAACGTTTTGCTATTGAGTCATGTAAAGCCCGTTCCATGGTATGTAGATGCCGTTTGGCTTTAAAATTAATAAAATTTCACACCGGTGGTGGTGTTTAACTCTTAAAACAAGTAGTTATAAAAATTTTGTTTTAATATCAATTTCTAAAAATATAAAATGAAATTAAACTTAAAATTAAAAACTAAAAATTAAAAATTAAAACTAAAACTAAAAATAAAAATAAAAATTTAAAATTTAAAATTTAAAATTTAAAATTATATGGATTTTCTTAAAAAGGATGAGTTGTGTCCCTTTTCAGAACATTTTTAATATCTAATTTATCTTATCACTCTTATTTAAGTTCTCTTTATACAAAAAAAAAAAATATTTTTGTACTTAGAATTACAATGTAATAGATAATTACAAAAAATAATCCTATTAATAAGTCTACTTTAGATCCTACTCCACCCAGTTAAAGCTTACCCTTTGGTTGTAAAGAGGAAAAATTTCTCATACAAGCCAGGATTTGAACTTTAGCATGCTACAATAAATAGTGGGCTTCAATGCCAATTTGCCAACAAGATACCGGCTTGGAGGGAGAATTTTAGGACTTAATCCTAAGAATGTTTTCATTTTCATTCTTCCTCATCTTCATGTTTTTAATTTTTTCAGAAAATAGCATAGGTTTTGCTAATTGATTTTAAATTATGTGATATTTGGAGATATTATTTTCTAAAAATACCAAGGATTTATTAATTTGGTGTACATTTTCAAAAGGTATTCAAAATTATTTTTTGCAGGTAGTAATTCTTTTCTCAAATTATGTATAATAATAATATGTTAATTATCACCAAAAATCGACATAGAGTTAACATGGAGGACATTGAGAATCCTACAAAAGAAAATAACATTATAGGCCCCCAAGGTATGTATTCATATAAAGGGCCTCTTAACACTTAACTAAAAATTAAAAATTAAAACTAAAACTAAAAATAAAAATAAAAATTATAAATTTAAAATTAAAAATTATACGGGCCAGCTCGAATTTGGCCCAACTCGGCACAGGACCGGGTCAGGCCCGGCACGGACCTGGCACGTGTCAACCCGGGTCATGCCCGGGCCGAACTTTCACAGGACCAGGCCCGGCCGGTCCGGCCCACTATGCAACACTACTATAGGGTCGCACACTTAGAGCCATTTGGATTATTTGAGTGTATGGGCCAAATTGTTTGTGTTTTGGTTTCATGAGAATTTCAGATTAATAATTGGCCCAAAATTGAGCCACTATGAAGCCTGAAATTAAACCTAATTAGATTAGGGTTTTAAAACCCATTAGGCTTAGGAATTGAGCCTCGCTATATATACATCATATAATGAGAATTTTCGTAGCCCTTGCCCTAGCCTTCTTAAGAACGAAATCAGAAGGGTTCTGAAAACTTTCAGCTGCACTCTTTTCTTATTATTATTTGGAAAATACAAACTAGTACTGCGGGCGCAAAAGGAACGTATCTACCGGGATGTGGTAGAGGCGTGGTGATCCAAGAGGCTCGTGTGAATACCATAGAGAGCTTGAACACATCAACTATTCAAGTCTTTGTAATTCAGCTCAACAGTTGGGTGAGAGATCTCAACCAACTAGGTAAAAATTTTCAAACACCTGATTTAATCCATTTCACTTAAATCCTGAAGGGTTTTGGTTACTTTCCAATGCGCTTGTTTGGCTCTCGAAATCCTACAAGAAGATCCAAGCTACTAGAAACCTTATACACAATAGAAATATCCCCAAGGACTAGTTGAAGCTAAATAGCCTTTGTGTCGCTAAATGTAATCCAAGTAGCCCCATATTTCTGATAAACTTAACCTAGCAAGCCACCTACTGTATAAACTATAAATAATATGACTTGAATGCCTGAAACATCCTGTTGTAAGAAAAATTTAGCCTTCATTACTGAGTTGTTATGTAATAATGTGATGTTCTAAAATCTAATATTTGAAGTTCAGATCTAAGACTTACCATCTTGTATTAGCATTCAGGTTATGTATCTATATCATGTGTCTTTTGGTATGCTTGCTTAAATTTAAACTAAAATCAACTACAATTACTACTACAATACATGAACAAATTAGCTCACCTATAATAATAAAAAAAAAGAAAGAAAGAAAGAAAGAAAGAAAGAAAGAAAGGTAAATATAATGAGTCTGCATGAAAGGCAAATATAAAAAATGAACCCCGTACCACATACTTCTTTATAACAGAAAGTTCTCAAATGCTGTAGTTGATAGAAAGATAAAGCATTGGTGGCTCTTTAAGTTGCCAACACAGTATAGAATCTTGTGGTCTCAGCATCCGCCAAGGAAAAGACCAAGAACAAAATAAAATAGATCATAATCCTTCTAGTGAAATACAAGAGGAATTAATTTTAGTCACAATATACCAAATCTATATTGCCATTCTATTCCCATTCTTTTCCTTCAAAAGCAATCATGCTTAGGGAATGTGGTGACCCTAAGCAAGAATTTTCTCATTCAATCAAGTGTAATTTTAAATTTTAAGTGTATAAATCTTAAAGAGAATTCTGAAGTTGTGTTTATGTGTGGATAAAATGCAAAGGTCAATATGCTTAAAAAAAGAGCACTACTTACTGAAAATTAAGGAAATAAAAAAGGGAAATAAATGAAGAAAGAAATGGGACATCTAGAAACCCACTTACTTTATCTTTTGCGTTTTTAGGGGTTTTCAAGAACCTCAAGCTATTGGCTGATAGGATTTAATATGTAGAAATTAAGACCAAGTAAACTTGGTTTTGTCTGGAGAAAACCTTCATTTTCATCTCCAAAATCAAAATCCAAAGTATTCCTATCAGATTTGAAGAACAAGATGAGTCACCAGAAGTCATTTTTATTCTCACCATTGCAGTGAATGTTTGTAGTTTTACCTAACATATTTATATAATTCATTTTTTTCAGAAGGAGAAAAAAATAATGAAGAAGCCAAAGGGACTTGTTGCACCTGGATTAAAAAGTCACTTATTGGTAGCTTTTGCACTAGGCTGTGCATATCTTTTGGATGAAAATATTTGAATCCACTAGCTTTCTAAGAAGACATTTGAACCAAGCCCAAAGCCCCTAGTCAAGAAGAGGCAAGCAGAAACACATGTCAATCCTTTGATCCCGAATGAATAAAAAAATGTGAATATAGTTAAATTCCAGAGACATGAGAACCAAACCATCAAGATAACAAACCATAAAAAATATTACATTAATGAAATGAAAACACAATACAAGCAAATGGTTAGGAAAAATGACTTTCTTCCACACCATAAAGTGTCCAGGCTTGCCGACTGTTTCAATACACATGTAGTGGTATTGCCTTGGCCAAAAGCCTGTGACAATCACCATCTATCCTATTCTCTCACCAATTATCTGACTTACAGTCTGTATGAGTAGCTTATCTTGATATTATCAAAAACGAGGACTCTTGAGTAGCTCATCATGTTCCAGTTCAGTAATGAAATTGTGACAATTTTTCTTCTACAATAGCACCAAAATTGACGCAGAATATTTCTAAAGAAACTAACTCATCAATTGCAGGAATGTAAGCAAAGTAATAAACGTATATCCATGTAACTCTGACTCCATTGGTGGGAGTAGAATGTGTTAGAAGGGAAGGGGCCTGTTCCTCGTCAGAGCTGTTGGTCTTACTATTGAGATGTGTTTCACTATAGTCATTGTTCTTCTCCGTCAGGAACTCTGTGTCGTCTTTCTTCGCCATGACGGGAAATTGGTTAACACGGAAAGGAAGGCAGCTCACAAAAAACCCCAAGTAATATAAAAAAAATCTAGGCAAATAATAGTAATCCAATTGAATTAGCAGACCCTAAAGTATGAAGCAAAGGATTTTAGAACAAAATGAAAATGAAAAAAGAGAATCCAAAGCCAATCGATGCATATTTAATCTTTGATACAAGGAATAAAATTAGAATCGATGAGGGTATTACGTCCCAGAGGAGACGAGGCTACTTGCATTAGTTGCAAAAGGATAGTAAAGCATCATTCTTGATTTCCAGTTGTTGTGCCTACTGCACACTGAATCTCCATCACAACCATCTCCTATTGTTCTTCCCAAAATCAAAGCAATAAATTTTCTTCAATTTCTACGTAAACGGAGATGGTTGTAGGAGAAAAAGCCGTTAAGGAAGATAAATCTTATGTTCAATTTGGAATTTTTTGATCTGCTTCTTGGAAACTTTCCACCCAACCACTTCACTCTTGTTTGAAATTTAAACTTGCCTTATACGCGATATTAGATAACTTGCTGAAGGATATTAAAATCTTGCCTATTCTGGCTAAATCAAAGCAACCGGCATGACGTTTGTTGGCATATGTCGAGATAGTCGCCCTACCCCACAAACCGAAACAAATCATTTCATTAAAATGTCTTAATGCCGTTAAAAGTTTCGGTCAGTGTTGCCAGGGGTATCATCAGTAATATTTTTCTAACATTTTTTAGGAGACTGGAATATAAAAGAAGAAAAACCATCTGTGATTCTCTTAAAGCCTGAATTAAGGAAAAGACCACGCTTATAATTAATTAGATTGCTAAAATTTCTTTTGTTTAGCCTTTATAATAATATAATAGACGAGGTAAATACCACTATGGGTGTTCTTGAAATGTAGGATGCTAGCATAGAGATACATCAGTTACGCTTCATTTTCTCCAAGTGAGGAAATAGGATGAAAAGCACTCTCTTGCTAGCTTCACATAATCTAATATTTTCCACATTGGGTCTTTTATTTGCTGAATTAATGCTCTTATTTTTTTTTCTAATTTTCTTGAGTACTACTGTAATTAATTCAATTTGTTATAGGCAAAATTCAGATTTCAACAAGCATTTTCACATAATTGGCGCTGTGTAGCATTACAATTAAAGTCAAAATGTTTCAAATGGAGACAAAATATTTGACATAATTTCTTAATCACAAACAATGTTCATCTCCATCTATACTTTGTGTGTCTATTTTTGAATAATCATAGATAGAGAAGGTGATAGCAATTGTTTAAGAGGATGAGGCTAATATGAATAGTTAAGTATAAATAGCTAGTAATAGAAGAATGAATGCTATATGTTGGATTTGACAAACCAATCCATGCTCATAATTCAGCTAGAAATGCTTTTGTAAATGCCCTCTAAGTATTTCCGCTACTCAAATGCCAAGGAAGTAAATCCCAAGTTAATTTCCTCAAATAAGCTTTTATTAAGTAACAACAGCAAGCTAAGTAAGGTTACGGTGAGTTACTAAGTGTGAAATCACACCTAAGGGTAAGAAGGGTAACATGGTAATTTTGGCCTAAGTCTGTGACATAGTCATAATTTTAGTAAAATTAGGGTCATATAACTAAGCTTAATTTTGCAAGGTTTGGGTACAAACACTAAGGTAAGTTTCTTTGATTCTTTTGGTTCAGTTATAATCTTAATAAATGGTTAGAAAGGGTCTTTAATTCATGTCTTTGGTATCCAAATTGATCGAATTTTGGCCAGGAACTCAAAAGAAGCTCCATTGTGCAACATGGTGCTTTTTGTGTGTTGTTTATATGAATCTTGCTTAGCTTGCATTTGAAGTAAGAGATTTATGTTTTGGCATAATTATTTGATGAATTTATAGTGATATAATACCTGGGAACAAGATGCAATGAGCCAAGAATTGATTGGAATTGGTTTGTAGGCAAGTTTGGATGAAAGAAGATGGAGATGGGGGCTATTGAGCTTGATACGAGCACATCAACAGTTTGGTGCAAATGCATTGAACTCAAGAGGCAGTTGTAGGGCCATGCAGTTCCATTGATTGTGCCAACGAACCAATTCCAACCACCACTCCAATTTCATGGTTCAATCGCACCATTGTGCGATTGCATCATGATCGCATTGCCTCCCAAATCATTTCCCAAGTGTTTTAAAATTATTTTAATGGTTAGGAAGTGTTCTAGCATGGCTGATAAGTACTCCTAAGATTAATTTGTGCATCTATAAGTCGGTAAGAAATGAGTGGTTAAGAAGGCTAATGGTATGCGGATAAGTGAAATACCTTAAAATGTAAATAAAGCACTAAGGAGAGACCAAATATAGTATAAGTCATCCAATGGTCAAAGGATGAAGTCCTGAACCTCCAGCATTTGAGAGGGTCTCAAGAAGGATCTGAGTCCATGAATGACTTAAGGGTATAAATCAAGTACCTCTAAGCATTAAGGTTGTCACAACCCAAGTCCAAAATCAGTCCATGAAATACCCACCTACACCACATGAGCTACCATTTGTGAAAAGAATAAGCACTAAGTGAGCAAGCTCTAGAACTTGATGTCATATATATAAGTTATAAATCTCATATCTCATCCTTGTGGGATTTAAGGGCCTCACATTCTCCCCCACTTATATGCCCAACATTTTTGTTGGGCCATAAACTAATCTAGAATCGTCAACTTGGTAGATGATAAATATTGATTGTAGTTCATCATTCATCATTTAGGCCTTGCCCCCAAGTACCTTGGTTTGTATGATCCACAATATCATGATCCTATATAAGGTCTGATACCATTTTGTCATGGCCCAAGTCCAGACCCGGTCGATAAAACACAAGCCCACTTCAAATGAGCTATCATTTGTGAAAAAAATAAGCATTAGGTGATCAAGCTTTGAAACTTGATATCATATGTCAAATATATGAATTATATATATGACATCAAGTTCCAGAGCTTGATCACGTAGTGTTTATCTTTTTCATAATTGATAGCTCATATGGTGTGAACAGGTGTTTCATAGGCCGGTTTTGGACTTGGGTTATGACAAAATGGTATTAGAGCCAACCTACAACCATGATGTTGTGAATCATATGAACTAAGGTATGTGGATTGAGGCCTAAATGATGAATGACAAACCACGATCCAAATCCATCATCCACCAGGTAACGATTCTAGATCAATTTGTTGCCCAACGAGGACATTGGGCATATAAGTGGGGGACAATGTGGGCCTCCAAATTCCACATGGATGGGATATGAGATTTGTGACTTATATATATATGACTTCAAGTTCCAGATCTTGATCACCTAGCACTTATCCTTTTCACAAAGGATGACCCATGTAGTGTAAGTAGGTGTTCTGTGGACTAGCTCTAGACTTGAGTCATTACAAAGATGGTACCAAAGAGGTCTTAATCGAGTCAATAGGCTCGGTAAGCGAACCCACTATGTTGCCTCAGTCAAGTTAGACAAAATTTGGTGAAGTTTGGCCACTAAATTAATTACTTGGCACAACAAGAAAAAGAAAAATATAGGTAAGGGGCAAATAAGGGACAACTTACTCCAAGTAACTCGTAAAAGGCAAGCAAAGTCAAGTAAGTGATGACTTGCCTAAGGCACCTGTAAAGGGGACCTCATGAATTTTAACTAAGTGCTAGCATTGAATACAAGAACTAGGATCCAAGTACCCAATCGCATGAGTTCTTGATAGTTAAACACACCTTCAGGTATACGGAAGTCCTATGTGCATAAGCATGTGCATTCACTCATCTATCCATACATTGCATTGCAATATTATTATTGTTTATTAATTGTTTGTGCTTGTTGCATGTTGTGTTGTTTGATTGGTCGGTTTGTTTGTTTATATATATATATTGTTTTGCATGCTTGTATATGTTTTCCTTACAGGTGCCAAATTTCTTACTAAGTACTTTTCGAGTACTCACCCTTTAAGTGTTGTACAGGTACCTAAAAGGCTAGTTGAACCAAACAGTTGGTGAGGGTGGAACTGTTACTTCTAAGTTTTATTTATTTAGAAGGTACTCTCTAAGTATGATTTTTTATGGTTAATGATTATTTGCAATGTAAGTTAATGCTGACCAAAGTATTATCTCTTCAGCTTTCAAGGCTAAGTGTGCACAAGGAAAGTGAGGCTTGCCACTTGAAGCTAGTTTGCTTGAATGGAAAACTAAGGATGGATCTTAATATATATTGGTGTTTCAATTACATGTTTGGCATTTTTCATACTAAATTTTGCCTCTATTAATGTTAATTGGTGTGTAATAACACTAGGGTTATATTTAAGTGCATATAAGGTTAAGATGTATGTACACAGTTATTACTTGAGGTTAAAGCAACTACAATTTCCATGTTTTGGCTTGTTTTAACTTATGTTTTATTAATTAGCACACCACGATCTTCTTCATTATTTTATTTACTTGTATTTGCATAGCCAGGACACCACATGCATATTTTATGTTCAGGGTGGGCTTAGTAACTTGTTGCGAGTAACAATTTAATATACTTCATATATAATAATAAATTTAGGGCCCAAATGTAGCGTCCCTACCCCAAATGGTGCCTTCCTAGGAAGACTATAGAACCGGAGTCCCGCATTAGTTGCATTTGGCTAGTTAATTACTTGTCCCATTTTAAACTCTTTCATGCTTCTAGTTATTAACCTAATATGCACTATGCATGCACTTGCTTCGACTTGAAGTAATAAACATAAAAATAAGGCAAAACATTGCGTGCAATTTATTAAAACATACTTAAAACACAAGCCGAAGCATAAAACTTAAGTGTATTTACTACAAGTAATATCGTGCACATGCATCATTACATTAGTAAAGACTATGCACATGCCCCAAAGCAACTAAAATGCTACTTGACATCCATGGTCCACTATGCCTATCCTTGTGCCACTAGCCTCAGTAAGGCTGCAAGACAAAGCACAATACCTAACCAGCAACAAACTAGAATCGATAACAATTCACTAGGTGGTTACCTACATGAATGCATTAGCACAACAACCATCAACGGTTTTCAGCTCCTTACAGATACAATCTCAACAACAACATTAAAGGGAATGAAAATTTGTAGATTCCCAGTAAGGGATTTGGGTACCTGGAATGAAACATTACATCTGCAAACAAAAAGCTGAGGACACTCATATATAGTACATGAAATCTACTACAGGCCCTATGCAATTTAAGGCCTAACATATGCTCATATATTCGAGTCCCTTGAGACCCTACCTCTTCCTAGTCCTCGCACGAACATCACCCCGTGCCTAGCGAGTTTTGGCCCCTAACTCGCTCCTAGCAAGTCTTGGCTTGCTGATGTACTAATGAGCTAAGCTCTCTAAATATCCTTCCCTTTGTTGTTGTACAGGCATACATAATGGGTGCTCCTTGCTTGAGTTCCAAGGATCTCACTAGGTGTACTAGGCTCTTGCATAGTGCCTCAAGCCCTTGACTTGTCTAGGCCACTATGGCATTAAGCCTCCAACTAACTAGGTACACTAGGCTTCCACTTGATGTCTCGAACTAACAAGCTTGCCTAGACTACCAAGGAACTAAGCCTTGCCCATTTAACCCACCAAAGACACACTAGGCTTTCATTTGTGCCTCAAGTCATAACTTGGCTAGGCCACAAGTGCACTAAGCGTTCATCCATGGTGCTCCACTATCAACCATTACTTGGTTCACCATATTATGGTAAGATTTGCTATGGATGGACTCAATTTACTAGGTTCCATAAAACCGCTCATGTGTCCTAGTGTTTCTCGTTGGTGTCTTAAGCTCAAAGCCTCCAACTAGACTACCAATGGTGCTAAACCCCCTTAACATTTCTTAATGGCCCTATTGTAGTACTTACAACTTTTTCCAAATTATCTTCCATCTTGCTTTCTTTACACCCAAGAAAACTTCAATAACTACCTAGTGCTTTAAAGAGCCATGGGAGGTACTAAGGCACTACTAGGCACCTTCCACCCTAAGTCCCCTTACACACTCTTATGCCCCTTCCTTTAGAAATAAATTAGAAAATAATCTGGTTATACTTTGGCATGTTTGAAAGTACATAATTGTAGCTCTTCCTCTTAATTTCATGTGGAATCTTGAATCACCTCAATTAGACACCCCAGCGAAAAGTTATGGAAAAAATATTATAGCATGTCAATGCTATCGAGGGCTTGGCGACTCGTCATCAGGAATAGTACCCTACTACTTCACCTGGTGTCCATAGACACTTTAGGAGTATCCAACACCTCTCAAATATCCAAGAAAAACCTCCACAACCTCCAAAACTCTGTGAATACTGCCATAGGCCATATTGGTGCTAACCAAACAAAGCTTGAGGTGCTTGATTACATCGCACTAAACCTTGAATTATACTAGTCCATCACAAGAAAATTCTACCATAACCTATGCATATCTTGCAAACTACTTGTAACCATTCAACAAGTAACTAAGACATGCATCAAATGAATGTAATAACTAAATCTCTTACCTTAATTGAGAAGAACAAGTAACATCAAGCATCCAGAATCAACAAAGGCTCCACTAGAGTGTTCCTATGGTTCCAAGCAAAATCCAACATACAAGGCACCAAATTATGCTCAACCAAGCTAGAACCAAACTTATGAAAGCTCAAGAAACCCAGAATAACTCAGGAAAAAATAGGGCAAAATGTTACCTAAGCTCACCAAGCTCAAAAACATGAACAAAGGCCTTCCATACCAAAACTATGCAAGAACAAGCTCTTTCTTGCATAGGTACCTCATAAGACTTCAATTTTCACCAAGAATTGATGTTTTTGTGAAGATTTGGCCATGGAATTTGAGAGGGAAGAGGGGACTGCAAGTTTGGAGATTAAGGATGATGGATAATGAAGTCCCAAATGTCCCAAATTGGTTTTAAAAGCCATCTTCTCACTTTAACCCTTCAACTTCTTTAGTTTTGCCAAAAGGACCCCATGCTCAAATAGTAACACTAGCTTAGGCTATTTTGTCTCGCACTTTGGTTTCTTGTCACTTAGGTCCAAAAAAATAACTTATGAGCTTAAAAACCAAACCTACCACCTCAGGATACAAAATGACAATTTTCCCCCTAGTGACACTTGTATGTCAGTAATCACGTCCTATCCTAATGAAAATTGTATGTCATTGTATACTATCACCAAATAATATTGATACTAATTCATTTTTTATTATATTTATTTGTCCCACAAAATATGTAAATAAATGGCAACACAATCAATTAGATTATAAAAAGATAATTACATTAGTTTAATACAAAAGAGTTGACAATCATCATTGAGCAAACAAAATACTAAAAAAACTGAAAAAAAAATTGTACAAAAATGAAAAAAAATATCAAACATAATTTAAACTTCACCATCTCCATTTATATCATAGTCATGTCCAAGAACAATGCTTCTTGATTCCTGAAGTTGCTTATTAGCTACGACAAAGATGTCAAAATTATAATTGAATTGTAAACACTAAAACATCAAATGAGAGTAACTACTAACAACACCGTTATCTTATAGACTATAATCATAAGAAAATATTTTTTGAAAGAATATTTAAGCCTTTTTTATTGTTTCATTCTCAAACTATCAATACCCACTAGATTATTTCCTTTTCTTCTCAGATTGTAAGGATGACAAAAAACTGAGTGCCTACTATCTAGAAACAAGTACTCAATTGCTCCCATGTCTACAAACAGCCAAAAAGAAATACATGACTACAAATACAAAACATTGCTACAGTTTAGAAGTATGAGAATACAGTGTAGTTAAAAAATAAGCAGCCAGAAAAAAAAAAAAGCTAAATGAGCAACCAAATTGAAACAATACTCATAGTCAAAAGCAAACAAATTAAAACTAACGACTTAATGAAATGATCTGGACTCGTAATGGAATGAATACTTTTAGAGACTCTACAAGCATAACACACAGAAGTGGGTATGGGGTTTAGTTACTGAATCATGGTCTTACATTCTATAATGCCTCTTTCTAAAAAAGATGCTTTAGAATAAAAAGAAGTACATCAATACATGAACCACAAAGCACTGCATGCTGTTTTGAATCAATGTTGTAACTCAAAAGGTTCATCTACCAAACAAAATAGAGAAAGGAAGAGATATCTCAAGTACAGATGATACTTTTAGCATATATCAAGTACAAATAATACCCAGGAGTTGCAATGAGAATAGAGATGCCCGATATATATCAAATTAAAATTTCATGACCTAAGGAATCGAGAAAACAACATAACAAGGCTTGTACTTAGTGAAGAAAAAACATCAAATTCAGCAACACATGGTCATATAGTTGAACTGAAATCCTTTGCAATTGCATATAAGTCACTCAAATTGCTACCTAAATATTTGTCCTCTTAGCTCACAAAATTCCATGCTATACCTTACTTCTCTTAATCAACACATATGCTGCTACAACACCTATAAACCAAAAAAATAGAATCAAAATAAAACTTGTTCACTCTCCCCTCTTTTCTTTCTTTTTGCAGTAATACATGTGCATTTGTCAAGTAAATCATTCATGGCTCTAATTCAACATTTTTCCTCCCCAAAAGGCATAAGTTAGTGTAAGTTATCCAATACAATCATGTGTAATAGATGAATCATGAAAAAGCAAAAGCATCAAGCAAAGTAAACAACAATCAAGCAAAACATGATAGAAGATAGCTTCTTCTTAGTCGGCCTATTTCAACATCTGGAATTGCAACAAAGAAAAACATGCAATTGCAATCCAAAAAACATGAAAATTCAAACACAAAACTTTATAATAGAACAACTACATTTTGATTAGAACAGTAGTTCAAGTCCTAGTTTGCTTAAGATGCAATTGATGAAATACAAGCTCGATCAAAGTTCACACGGCAATTTAATAAGACTCAAGTGGTAAAGTAATGGTGGACCTAGTGGTGGGTTCGGTGGGAATTGGGCTACTACTAGGTGGGTGAGTGTGTGTTTGCAACTCTACATTAGGCACTAAGCAGGTGAGAAATTGGGAATTGATGCAATTCAAAAGACGAGGAAAGAGAAAGAAAATGAGATGATGCCTGTGGGAGTTGGGAACATAGAATTAGGAATAAGAATTAAAATTTTAGGAATTAGTTATATGCATATAAAATTAATATTATTTGAAATTTTGCTAAAACTTAAAACGGGTTGTACCCCACCAAATAATACATAAAAAAATTTTATTTTCATTAATTTATATGGATAGACATCTTTTTTAGATCTTAGGAACAAGAATATATGTACATGATGAATATAATAGTTGGTATAAGATGTACTTATTTTGACACATCATAATATGGAGTTAGTATATAAATAGAACATGTACTGGCACACAGATGTAAAGTGTCAGTGAAGGATTAGAATATACACTGACACACCTTTTTCTATCAGTGTATCCATTGTTAGTGTCATGTTTAAAAAGCCTATCATGAGATGATTGTATTTTTGCACATTGAGTCATGATATTTTATTAAGGCATTAATCCAGCAATTATGTTTATTGTTCTATTTCTACGTAACGTAATAAACATAATTGTAACCCTAGAATAATGATATTCTTAAATGTCCCTGGTCTAGTATTATTGTGGAACGGGTTGCAATAAGACATAACAACTAGCATATATAGAGACTAATATGAGATATGTAGTCTATATATAGGTACAAGTTGGAGAACTTGTGTACTAGATCGACCCACTATGAGAACACTACATGGATCGTTATATGAGTGTCATAAGTGATTCTTATAGTGATCATAGTATATGTAGTCCTTC
>KK905775.1:3663-19587 GCA_000696445.1 Aquilaria agallochum
CAGCTGGGAAACCAGAGCTCCAGGCGCTCGCCCCCTCAGGAAGTCTCTCCACCTGTCAACATGACAGCAAACGAAGATGCCTTGGGGCATCAATAGCTGTGAGGATCTTGCTCTAATACCAATTTAATAAAAAAAACTCGAAAGAAGCTTTGATTCCAAGATCTAATTGAAAAACAAAAAATCACTTCAAAGATACCAACAGACATACACTTAAATTCCAATGCCAAAGTTCACAGAAACATCCAGAGAGAAGTAGAATTGGAGAAAGAAGTAAGTAATTTCCCATTAGCTCCCAAAAATGAAGAAGATTCACGAATATAATGTGAACCAATTTCAAATTACAATGAAAATTCAAATGAAATTAAAAATAAAATACTTTCCCACCATGCAATGAATCAACTTATTCTTGGCTGCTTCGTTAAATGAAACGATGATGGTTTGCCTACTTTATTAAGTGAAACGAAGACGATTTAGGCAAAATGATGCCGTATGGTCTCTATACTTATTACTTATGGATTATAACTACTAATTGCTACTAACTCCCTTTCTCGCTCAATCAATCTCTGTAACGGTAAACATTGATTTCCTACAACTTTGGAAATTTGGCAGCCAAATTGAGCTAGTGAATTTGTTGAAAGCATTGTTCAAGAAATGAAGCTTCTCAAGAAGAAGAAAATTAGATGGGAAATTCTTGTTCAAGGAATTGTTCGACACATCTAGCAACATCAAGATGGGAGAGAAGAAAAGGGTTTTACCCGGCCCAAAATCGAACAACCCTAAGCATAAAGATGCTCTAACTTGATGAGTGGTAGGAAATAGGTCCAAGTGTAGGGCCAAAGCTAATAGAGGTTATCGTTGGGGACCTAGATAGATCTACCAAGGAACTCCTCCCTAGATGGAAACAATATCTTGAAACTACAAGATAAGCTATGAGATTCCTATCCTAAAATGAATTCCTCGTTGCTACCCATAGTTATATAAACCCCTCAATTTGCCAATCTCGAGGTATAATCCACTACCTTTCTCTCTCTGTGCTACTCTTTTCTTGTCGATAGTCTGATTTGAGTGTCAAAGAGTTTCCCCGGGAGACACATCCCAAGGCCCTAATGTTGTCTTTGTACGTAGGTCACCAATCTATGACTCACTAGGCTTTTAGGCTAGGCCTATAAGATTCCTTCAACTTTCAAATTCGCATTGCCTATTGGAAACATATTGAATGCTTGGAGGTCAACTAAAGCAGCACCCTAAAGGGTTGATTCAGAAGACCATATAGGGCTCCAGAGGGATCCCCGCAAAGGAAAGTTGTTAGTGTTGTGCCCAAAAGCCAATTATGAGATGATTATATTTTGTACATTGAGTCATGATATTTTATTGAGACATTGTTCCAATAATTGTGTTTATTGTTTGTTTCTATGTAACGTAATCAAATATAACCATAACCATAGAATAATGATATTCTTAAACATCCCTGGTTTAGTATTATTGTAGAATGGGTTGCAATAATACATAAAGGCTAGCATATATGGAGATTAATATGAGATATGTAGTCTACATATGGGTACAAGTTGGAGAACTTGTGTACTAGACCAACCCACCATGAGAACACTACATAGATTGTTATATGAGTGTTATAAGTGATTCTCACAATGATCACGGTATATGTAGTCCTTTGACTTAAGGTCATCAAGATTCCCTACAAGTGAGTCATATACTTTGATACTTCTTTTTGTTTCTTGTAACTAAGTGAACATAAAAGTGGTCATTAGGTATGTCATATATTATATAGAGGGTTTTGAATGATCAAGATAGGATTTGTCCCTCCTATGTAACGAGAGTGATATCTTTGGGCCCATTGATAGAATGAGACTAAGAAAATGCATGACCATACTCAGATAAGTTGATATATGATATTAATATCATTAGTATAAGTTAGTCTACTCAGGAGTCAAGAAACCATAGATTGAGCTATACAAGAGTGACACATTCCATGTCTCGTGCTTGGTCTTGATATCTTGGACAAAGAGACAATAGCATATATGAATAATGATCATAGTGGTTTAGTTGCATCACTGATCAATAACGTGTTGCTAGACACTGCTCATTGTTTATGATCATAAATATGATTTATGATTATTGCCAATGTGGTAGAAGCCTATTGGGTCGCACACATAGAGCCAATTGGATTATTTTAGTTCATGGGCCAAATAGTTTGGGTT
Source organism: Aquilaria agallochum (assembly GCA_000696445.1). Lineage (NCBI taxonomy): Eukaryota > Viridiplantae > Streptophyta > Magnoliopsida > Malvales > Thymelaeaceae > Aquilaria > Aquilaria agallochum. Next base: position 5,880 of record KK905775.1, read on the forward strand.
TTGGTTTTATGATAATTTCATATTAGTAATTGGCCCAAAGGTTGAGCCATTTGAAGCCCGAAATTATATTTAATTAGATTAGGGTTTTGAAACCCATTAGAGGTGGGAGTTGAGCCTCACTATATATACATCATATTGTAAGAATTTTCGTAGCTATTGCCCTAGCTTCCCTAAGGACGAAATCAGAAGAGTTCTGAAAAGTTCTAACCACACTATTCTCTTGCCATTCCTTGGAGAACGCAAGCTAACACTGCGGGTGCAAGAGGAATGAGCTTGCTGGAACATGGTGGAGGCGTGGTGATCGAAGGGGTTCATATGGATACCGTAGAGGCTTGAACACATCAATTGTTCAAGTTTGTGATTCGACTCAACAATTGGGTGAAAGATCTCAACCGATTAGGTAAAAAAATTTTGAACCCCTGATTTACTCCATTTTACTTGGATCCTGGAGGGTTTCAGTCATATTCCACTATGCTTGTTTGGCTTCCAAAACCCTACAGTGGTTTCAAAACTACTTATAAAACCCTAAATATGGATTGAGTGTTGAATCACATGATCTGTTGTATGTTCTATTGCTTTCGATCATAATTAATTAGATTGATTCATGATGCATGAACCGGAACTTGCAATATATGAAGAATTGACACATACTGGTTAATGAGATTAACCCTAGATTGATGGTATGTGATACACATCTGACTAAGGATTGTTGCAATAGTTGTACTAATCCTTGCAGGCATCAGATTAGGACTATTCGAGCACCTTGAGTAGAGTACATTTGGTGGCTCGGATGGAGGTGGTCTCAAGTGCTTAGTTGCTTGAACTACCTACTAACCAGCCAGTGGGATCATCGTATGCAAAGCACCACATTAATAAAACTAGTTAATAAACGCGCGTTAATTGATATGCATTTTTGTTGAATGAGATTTTACATGATATGCTGGTTGGTGATTGAAGCATGGTGCATGGTTATAGCCCTTGATTGGTTGTACTTGTAAATATGGCCTGTGAGTTGTGCCTTTTCTTATTACTTCCATTGTACTTCTTCTTCTCACCTTACTCCCCTTAAATGTAAATCGAGGTTTCTATTATTGATGTAATTGTAACTTTTAGGATCATAAGAGGTAGTGTGTCCAAGGAGGTGACTACAAAGAGACAACCAAGCAAGGAGGAAAAAGAGCTTGTGAAGACCTTTTCTTTTCTTAGGATTTTATGATATTCTCATTGGCCTGAGAATATCACATAGTTTGGGCTATAATCATGTCAAGTTTAATTTGGTATAAGCATGAGATGCATGTTTTATATTTGTATGTGATGTATGTATAAGACAACCGGAGATAATAATTGGTGAGATAAAAAAGAAATCCCCCAAACAAAATATTAAGTCATTAAATGTGATACCTTCCAAATGTTGGCACTCGTCAAGAATTTGATCAATATTAGGTGGGTTTGCCAAAGCAAAGCACCTATGTTCATCTTTGTAAGATGCGATGGCGTAATAGTGATACCCAAATTGCTAACTTTGGGTTTGACTTAACTAAGTCATCCCAATAGGATTGGGGACTTAGAGGCATAGAGTTGGGCTTAAGTTCATGAGATGAGCTTGGACAAGTGTTGTTCACCCAACTATCCAAGAGTTACATAAGATGCCAATGGCAAGGAGTTGCCTACCTAAATAACTATAACTAGAGAGAAAAGCCAAGTTGACTCAGGTTATGGTGAAATATGGATCTTGGCCCATCAGAATACCATAACGCTGAGGTGTTTCAAAATAATATTGAGGTTTATTATTTTGAGTAAAATAGTGGGAGTATCATTTAATAAAAGTCCTTATTAAATGAATTAAAATGCATGACTCTTACACTGCATATTTACTCTTGTAGATTACCATGGCACAAAACACATAGACACTTTCATTACGATCAATCCTTGAGAAGGAAAAACTAAATGAGAGCAACTTTCTTAAATGGTACCGAAATTTGAGGATAATCCTTAAGCAAGAGAAGAAGGCTTATGTCCTAGAGCAGCCCATTCCGAATGAGCCTACTGCCAATGCTCCAAGACCTGAAAGGGATGCTTACAAGAAGCATTCTGATGATGCTTTGGATGTTGCTTGCCTCATGCTGATTACCATGGAATCTGAGCTTCATAAGAAATATGAAAACATGGGGGTGTTTGATATGATTGAACATCTAAAAATGCTCTTCAAAAAGCAAACTAGGCATGAGAGGTTTGAGACCTTAAAGGCATTGTTTCAGTGCAAACTGTTTGAGGGAAGTCCTATGGGTACATTCAGAATCTTGAGAGTTTGGGATTTGCCTTTCAAAAAAAGTTGGTTATTGATGTAGTCCTACAATAATTGTCAAAAAGCTACAGTCAGTTCATCATGAACTATAACATGAACAATCTTGACAAGTTTTTCCCTAAATTGCTCAACATGTTGAGAATTGCTAAGCAAAACCTTAAGAAGGCTAAGCCCATTATGATGGTTCAAAAGGGCAAGGAAAAAGGAAAAGCTAAAAAGAAAAATAATAAAGCAAAAGGAAAGTCTACTACTAATTCTTCTTCAGGTGCACTGAAACCATCTGGTGGTGCTATTAAGGAAGGGGAATGCTTCCATTGTAAACAACTCAGACATTGGAAGCGCAACTGTAAGCTCTATCTTGAAGAACTTGCTAAGGAGAATGGAAGTAAGACTTCCACTTCATGTATTTTTGTTATAAGGGTAATTTTTCTAGTTACTCATCTTGGGTATTGGATACTGGATACTTTCACTTCAGGTATTTTTGTTATAAGGGTAATTTTTCTACTTACTCATCTTGGGTATTGGATACTGGATATGGATGTCACATTTGTGCAAATGTGCAAGATCTAAGTAGGAGTAGAAGATTGTCTCGAGCTGAAGTAGACCTACGTGTGGGAAATTGAGTAAAAGTTGCTGCATTAGCCATAGGGACTTATGTTCTCACTTTACCTAGTGGATTGGTTTTAGAATTAGACAATTGCTACTTTATGCCTACTATTAGTAGAACTTTGATTTCTGTTTCTTACTTGGACAAGAAAGGTTTTTCATTTATAATAAAGGACAAATGTTGTTCTATTTATTTGAATGAAATCTTTTAAGGTAGTGCTCGACTTAGCAATGGTTTGTATGTTATAGAACTCAAAAATCCAATATATAATTTGAATACCAAGAAGGTTAGATTGAATGATTTGAACCTGACCTATCTTTGGCATTGTCATTTAGGCCATATAAACGAGACCCGCATATCCAAAGTTCATAAGGATGGACTTTTGGACTCATTTGATTTTGAATCACATGAAACATGTGAGTCATGTTTATTAGGCAAGATAACCAAAACTCCTTTCACTGGGCAAAGTGAAAGAGCCGATGACTTACTAAGACTTATACATAGTGATGTATGTGGGGCTATGTCTACACATGCTAGAGGAGGCTACCGATACCTCATTACTTTTACTGATGAATTTAGTAGATATGGCTATGTGTATTTCGTGAAACACAAGTTAAAATCCTTTGAAAAGTTCAAAGAATTCAAGAATGAAGTAGAGAATCAACTCCAGAAATGTATCAAAACACTTTGATCAAATCGAGGTGGAGAATACTTAGATTAGGTATTCCTTGACTACTTGAAGAAGTGTGGTATAGTATTACAACTCACTCCACCTGGTACACCTCAACGGAATGGTGTATCTGAAAGGAGAAATCAAATTCTATTAGACATGGTTTGATTTATGATGAGTCAACCTAACGTTCCAAGCTCATTTTGGAGACATGCTCTAGAGATAACTGCTTTTACACTAAACCAAGTTCCATCTAAATTGATTGAAAAGATACCATATGAGATATGGAGTGGGAGGCATCCCAGTCTGTCTTTTATGAAGATTTGGGCCTGTGAGGCTTACATGAAACATCAATCCTCTAACAAGCTAGGTCCAAAATCTCATAAATGTCTTTTTGTCGGGTATCCGAAAGAGACAAAGGGTTACTATTTCTACAATCCTTCTGAGCAAAAAGTGTTTGTTGTTTGAATTGGTGTCTTTCTAGAGAAAGAGTTTATCTCTAAATGAACTAGTGGGAGTAAAGTAGAACTTGAAGAAATTCAAGAACAATAAGGGGATATTGAACCTGAAATGGAACCTAAGCAGACACCATAAGATGTTGTGGTTTAGGAGTCCATTCTTGTAGCACAGAGCCCATGTAGGTCTGGTAGATATGGATTTCGCATGACTTACGCTGGTGATGTGATGCTCATGGATCAAGACGAGCCAACAACCTACCAACAAGCTATGTGGGGACCAGATTCTAAGAAGTGGCTAGAGGTCATGAAGTCTAAGATGGAATCCATGTATGAAAACCAAGTATGGACTTTGGTTGATCCACCTCAAGGGGTAAAACCCATAGGGTGCAATTGGGCTTTCAAGAAGAAAACAAACATGGATGGTAACGTGATTACCTTTAAGGGATGATTGGTTGTAAGAGGTTTTAAGCAAATTTATGGTGTTGACTATACTGAAACTTTTTCATCAGTTGCCATGCTTAAATCCATCCAAATTTTATTGGCTATTGTTGCACACTATGATTAAGAAATATGGCAAATGGATGTCAAAACTACATTCCTTAATGGAAAGCTGCTTGAGGATGTGTACATGACACAACCTAAGGGTTTTGTCACCCTAGAGAATGCCAATAAAGTGTGCAAGTTGCAAAGCTCCATTTATGGACTGAAGTAAGCTTCTTGGAGTTGGAATCTTTGTCTTGATGAAGCAATTTGGTTTCATCAGAAGTGAAGATGAACCTTGTGTCTACAAGAAGGTTAGTGGGAGCATTATTGTCTTTTTGGTTTTGTATGTAGATGACATACTACTCATTAGGAATGACATTCCTGAGCTACAGTTTGTGAAGATTTGGCTGGGAAATGTTTCTCTATGAAGGCCTTGGGTGAAACAAACTATGTGTTAGGTATTAGGATCTATAGAGATAGATCTATAAAATTGCTCAGCCTAAGTCAAAGTACTACATTGACAATGTGCTAAAGAAGTTTAGCATGCAAGACTCCAAGAAAGGATTGTTGCCCATGTCACATGGTATAACTCTTCTAGATCTCTATGTTCGAGTATACCCGAGGAGAGAGAACACATGAGTAAGGTTCCATATGCTTTAACAATTGGATCTACATGTATGCCATGATATGTACTCATCCCGATGTCTCATATGTAGGGTTTTGGGAGCCAAACAAGTGCAACAGAATTTAACTGAAACCCTTCAAGATCCAAGTGAAATGGGGTAAACCAGGTGTTTGAAATTTTTCATACCTAATTTCGGTTGAGATCTTTCACCCAACTGCAAAGTTGAATCACAAAATCTGAACAGTTGAGGTGTTCAAGCTCTCTATGGTATCCACACGAGCCTCTTGGGATCACCACCCTTCACCATATCTCGGCAGATGTGTTTCTCCTGTGGTCGCAGTGCTAGCTTGCGTCCTCCAAGGAATTGCAAGATAAGAGAGCGGCTGTCACTTTTAGGAGGCTAGGGCAAGGCTGCGAATTTCTCACTAAAAGTTGTATTTATAGTGAGACTCAACTTCTAGACTTACTGGGTTTCAAAGCCTTAATCCAATTAGGCTTTAATTTCAGGCTTAATAATGGCTCAACTTTTGGGCCAATTATTAACATGAAATTATCATGAAATCATAACCCAAATAATTAGCCCATGCACTCTAATAATCCAAATAGCCCTATGTGTGCAACCTAATAGGCTTTTACCATGTTGGCAATGATCATAAATCACATTTATGATCATAAGCAATGAGTGGTGTCTAGCAACACATCATTGCCGCCCAAGTGAAAAGATTGTCGGTGATTCGACTAAACCTTTATGATCATTACCCATATGTGCCATTGTCCCTTTGTCCAAGATATCAAGACTAGGCACAAGACATGGAATGTGTTACTCTCGTATAGCCCAATTTTTGGTTTCTTGATTACTGAGTAGATTAATTTAAATTGATGACATTGATATGGTATATCAACTCATCCTAGGCTGGCCATGCATTTTCTAAGTCTCACTCTATCAAGGGGCCCGAATATATCACTTTCATTACATAGGAGGGACAAATCCCATTTTCATCATCCAAATCCCTCCGCATGATATGTGACATGCCGAATCACCTCCTTCAAGTTCACTCAGTTACGAGCAACAAAGGGAAGTATCAAAGTATGTAACTCACATGTAGGGAACCTTGATGACCTTAGGTCAAAGGACTACATATACCATGATCACTATGAGAATCACTTATGACATTCATACAACGATCCATGTAGCGTTCTCATGGTGGGTCAGTCTAATACACAAGTTCTCCAACTTGTACCCATATGTAGACTACATATATCATATTAGTCTCCATATATGCTAGTCATTATGTATTATTATAACCCGCTCCATAATAATAATAGACCAGGGACATTTGAGAATATCATTATTCTAGGGTTATAATTATGTTTATTATGTTACACAGAAACAAAACAACAAACATAAGTGCTGGATTTATGCCTTAATAAAATATCATGACTCAATGTGCAAAAATACAATCATCTCATGATTGGCTTTTGGGCATAATACTAACATTGTATGCCTTGAGCATGATGAGCAGGTACTAATCAAACCCTGGTGAGAGTCACTAGATAGCTGTTAAGAACATCCTTAAGTACTTACGAAGGACTAAGGATGCATTCTTGGTCTTTGGAGTTGAAGATGAGCTCATTGTAAGGGGTTACATCGATGCTAGCTTCCAATGCAATAAGGATGATTTCAAATTGCAATTTGGTTATGTGTTTTGGATTGGTGGTGGTGCTATGAGCTGGAAAAGTTCAAAGCAAGTGACAATAGCTGAGTCTACAATAGAAGCTGAATTCATTGCCTCCTCTAATGCTGCAAAGGAGGTAGTTTGGATCAAGAAGTTCATCACAAAACTTGGAGTGGTTCCAAGCATTGCTGATCTGATAAAGCTCTATTATGACAACAATGGAGAAATTGCACCGGCTAAGGAACCTTGATCTTACCAGCGATCCAAACATATACTCCGATGCTATCATCTCATCAGGGAGATCATTGAAAGGGGGTGATGTGAGGATATGTGAGACTTCGACAAACAACAATATTGTTAATCCACTGACAAAACCCTTTACATAGTAGAAGCATGATAGTCATACTAGGTCCATCAGTATTAGATACATGGATGATTGTCTTTAGTGCAAGTGGGAGATTGTTAGTGTTGTGCCCAAAAGCTAATCATGAGATTCTTGTATTTTGCACATTGAGTCATAATATTTTATTGAGGCATCGTTCCAATAATTGTGTTTGTTGTTTGTTTCTATGTAATGTAATCAAGCATAATTATAACCCTAGAATAATAGTATTCTTAAGCATCCCTGGTTTAGTATTATTGTGGAGTAGGTTGCAATAATACGTAGACTGGCATATGTGGAGACTAATATGAGATATACAGTCTACATATGAGTACAAGTTAGAGAACTTGTGTACTAGACTGACCCACCATGAGAACACTACATGGATCATTATATGAGTTTCATAAGTGATTCTCATAGTGATCATGGTATATGTAGTCCTTTGACCTAAGGTCATCATGGTTCCTTACATATAAGTCACATACTTTGATACTTCCTTTGTTTTTCATAACTAAGTGAACATGAAGGTGGTCATTGGGTATGTCACATATCATGTAGAGGGTTTTTGTATGATCAAAATGGGATTTGTCCCTTCTATGTAACGGGACTGATATCTTTGGTCCCCTTGATAAAGTGAGACTAAAAAAATGCATGGCCATGCTCAGGTAAGTTGATATATGATATCAATGCTATTAGTTTAAGTTAGTCTACTCAGAAGTCAAGAAACCATAGATTGGGCTATACGAGAGTGACACATTCTATGTCTCATGCTTGGTCTTGATATCTTGGACAAAAGGACAATGGCATATACTGATAATGATCAAAGTCATTTAGTCGAGTCACCGACTATCCTATCACTTGGGTATCAACAATGTGTTGCTAGACACCACTCATTGTTTATGATAAAAAATGTGATTTATGATCATTGCCAACGTGGTAGGAGCCTATTAGATCGCACACATAGAGCCAATTGGATTATTTGAGTGCATGGGCCAAATAGTTTTTGTTTTGGTTTCACAATAATTTTGGATTAATAATTGGCCCAAAGGTTGAGCCATTATGAAGCCTGGATATATACCGAATTGAATTAAGGTTTTGAAACCCATTATAGTTGGGAGTTAAGCCTCACTATATATACATCATATGGTGAGAATTTTCATAGCTTTTGCCCTAGCCACCCTAAGGACAAAATCAGAAGAGTTCTAAAAAGTTCCAGTTACACTATTCTCTTGCCATTCCTTAGAGGATGTAAGCTAGCACTATGGGCACAAGGGGAATGCACCTGTCAGAATGTGGTGTAGGCATGGTGATCCAAGGGGTTCATGTGGATACCGTAGAGAGCTTGGGCATGTCAACCATTCAAGTTTGTGATTTAATTGAACAGTTGGGTGAAAGATCTCAACCGACTAGGTATAAAATTTTTGAATGCCCGATTTAGTCCATTTTACTTACATCCTGGAGGGTTTAGGTTATATTCGACTGCATTTGTTTGGCTCCTGAAACCCTACAAAGGGTCCCACATTGTTGAATGAGGACAAGTTCTAGGCGTTGCAACATACCTTGTTTGAGCAATTAATGGCTGCATTGTAACAAAAAATCCATAAAGCCTTGTCGAGGGCTTCAAATGAGGTTGGCGAATCTGGTGGTCGAGGGGCCACTACGGGCTCCTCCTTGAGGTCTGCCCCCAAGGATGCTAGTCCATGAATGACAGTCATGCTTGGACTATTTTCAAGGATCCAGGGCAGCGACATCAGTGCTGTCCTGTAGAGACTCGACTAGATGGAGCAGTGCATATAGGCTCCTGAGCACTCGAGAGAAAGTTTTAGGCATGAAATTCATGTGGAGTACATGCATTTCCATCCTTTTATAGATGAAATAATCAATGCCCCCACTCCCATTTGGTTCGACCGGCCTAAAATCGACTTATACGATGGCCTTATCGATCCAATTAACTATCTGTAGAGGTATGTTACCTCCATGAGACTTGAATGGGCCTTTGATGCAATTATTTGTAGAGCCTTCAACTCTGCATTAACAATTATCGCTGCTTCCTGGCTTGGGACCAATTAGGGGCACTGCGTCTCCTCATTTTAGGACTGCTCCCAAGTGTTTTTATGACACTTCTTAGGGAGTTGACGGACCCCAAAAATGGTGGCCAGTTTGTTGAAAATTAGGCAAGGTTGTGATGAATCTGAGAGACTTTGTCCAGACTATTATCCACTCCGGGGTAGTCAAATTATGGTGTAAAAAATGTGCATTTAGACTCCCAGGATAGGTAATGTTCTGTAGGCCATCAGAACACTACCCTTAGTGTGCAGACCCAAGTGGCCTTCTTGGGCATTATGTAAACACATGCATATTGGTCCAACCATCGCACACATATTCAGATTTCATTCACACTATGGCAGGAAAGAAGGAAAAAACTAGCACAAGTCTTAATCTTGGCTACCACACATTAGGCAATCTTGTTAAAATTTAGTGACCAGCCACTGCACTTGTAACTTCCACTAATAAACTGTATCATTCTAGCCATGTACCCCATATTTTATTTTCTCCATCATTAATGAGAGACTTAGAGAAAACCAATAAATTTTGTTTTACATCAATAGCCCATCTATGGACCAAGTTATGAATTTTTGAAGTTGGTTACAAAATACTGACCAAATGAACAGTAACTTAGCCAATTTTGCAACGTCATATCGGCTACAGGGCTCCAAATTATGAAATTCAAAATCCTAGTTCATCCTCTAGGTGTTATCTAGGTTTTTTCAAAATTTCATACCAACATTCCCTCTACACAAGGAGATATAGAACTTTAAGTGCTGAGTCAAAATTCTGGTCACTTTATGACCATTTTGCCCATACAAAATTTCATAAGTGTGCAAACACTTCATTCGCAAGGGGAAAGCCCTCCAAGGCTACCCATTATATGTCCATTACACATACAAAATACATTCTCTTGCATTTAACAAATTTATGTGGCCAAAATAGAATTTACAAGTAAGCAGCCCATCATTCACACTTAGGCAGCTATGCACCACATCACTTACATAGCCAAAACACTACTCAAATGTTCACATACTTGTCTCATTTTACATACACTACATGTACATGCATACATGTACTTCATAATGGTCTTAACTCAGCTAAATACATATCCTAAGTTATAGGAGTGCCTGAGACACAATGGACTCCATAACAGGATGCTGGGCAGCTGCTGCACAACACGATAAGTACCATCACTAAAAATACCAAATGTACTCCTAAAATCATCAAAATTTCTAGATCAAAATTAGACATATGGAATTTTGATGTACCTAAAATTTTAGATCAAAACTCAAACCACAAATGTTAGTTTGAATGTGATCTTTCTGCTAGACCTGAAATGATAGAATTGAGGGGAGTAAACTTCATTGAGAAACTCAGTAAGGGTAGCACTTTGATTCAATAGGCAATGTGACCATCATCAAAACCTGCATCCAAAGACACTAAAAAACAAAAACCATAATGCATATATACAAGATATAGTAACCAAATGCAGCAGCCAAACATATGTATGCGGCAGCAACAATAACCACAGATTAGTCTATAAAACATGTAATAAACTTAAATAAGTCACTATGGCAGCCCTCCTCAAGCTAATGCTTGGTCTTAGGAGGATTTTAAAACTAGTTAGTACTAACTTTAGGCTCTAGAAACCCTTATTTCGCTGCCATCTTTGTGCACTTCACACTAGGTCACAAAACCTTCAATAAGTACACTCCCCTCATTAAGCTTGGTTCATCAAGCTCATGGCTTTCTTCCAAGCTTAGCCTTAGCTCCATGGTTGCTTGAAAATACAGAAAACAACCCATGAGAGCAAAAGAACCCTTACCTTGATGGGTATGCTGAAATTGGAGCTTGATCCTAGGTGCACTCAAGTCTTAGCACCAAATAGCTTCCAATTGCCCTTTATTGCTTTTAATATCAATCAATTGCAAGTTTGAAGGTGTGGTGGCTATGAAGGAAGCGGGGCTGTGTTCTTGGGCTAGAGGAGGATGAAAATGACAGAGGGATAAGTGATTTGGACACTTAAATGGCCTTAAATGAGCTTAAGGGCACAAAACTCACTTAAACAAGCTTAACCTTGCTTTATGTCATTTTCCTTCTCACTAATTATGGTTTCTTTGTCTTAAACTCATTGGTACACATGTACCCAACATTTTTTTACTATTTATCAAGTCTTTGCTGCCTCCCTCATGATGGGATAACCCCACAATTCCACCCTTTGACTTAAGTCAAAAGCTTGAATACCTTAAGGTTTACATTAGGACATTTATGTCCCTATTGCCTTTAGTGTTTCCTTTGTCCAAACTTGTCTTCCATAAGCAATTTGGTCCTCTAATAGTACTTTCAAACCATTCAGATCCTTCTCATAACTCTCCAAGTCTCTTTCTTGAGAGTTTTACAATTGAGTACCCAAATTTCCAAAACCTTACAAAAAAGTCCATAGCTTGCTTGACAAACAAGCAATCCTTAAAGCTTTTCTTAGGGGCCAAGTTACCAACTTGGAACACTTTTAAGGAGGTGTTGATCATGCCTTTTACTCCCATACTTCAATCACTATGGTGGGAATTACACAATATAATGGTTTTTAGCTAATATGACATACTTGTAATTCTCCCATTTTTGTGTGGTGGTAACACAGAGGCTTAATGTAGAAGCCATATAGGGACAGGGGTTGTCCTCAGAGCTACACTTGGTAGCCATTACCTAAGGGTTGGGGCGAGACTCAAGGCATGCATGGGATCTCTATGAGAATCCTGTAAAGGATGTAGAGGAATTCCTCAATCGAGCCATGCAGTATATGCATGTCGAAGAACTTAATCGACCAACGGACCCAAAGAAACAATCGAAGGCTAAAGAAGGTGGGTCGAGGATGTTGGGTTTTGGGAGCCAAATAGCGCAGCGGAATTTAACCGAAACCCTTCAGGATCCAAGTGAAACGGGGTAAACCGGGTGTTCGAAAATTTTCATACCTAATTTTCAATTGAGGTCTCTCACTCAACTGTAGAGTCGAATCACAAAACTTGAACAGTTGACGTGTTCAAGCTCTCTATGGTATCCACACGAGCCTCTCGGGATCACCACGCTTCCACAGCATCCGGCAGATGCGTTTCTCTTGCGTTCGTAGTGCTAGCTTGCGTCCTCCAAGGAATTGCAAGAGAAGAGTGCAGCTGTCCTTTTGGGAGGCTAGGGCAAGGAGACCTGCGAATTTCTCACTAGAAGTTGTATTTATAGTGAGACTCAACTTCCAAGCCTAATGGGTTTCAAAGCCCTAATCCAATTAGGCTTTAATTTCGGGCTTAATAATGGCTCAACTCTTGGGCCCACTATTAATACGAAATTATTGTGAAACCAAAACCCAAATGATTAGCCCATTCACTCTAATGATCCAAATAACTCTATGTGTGCGACCCTATAGGGTCTTACCACGTTGGCAATGATCATAAATCACATTTATGATCATAAGCAATGAGCGGTGTCCAGCAACACATCATTGCTACCCAAGNATGCGAAATTAAATCCTAATTGGATTAGGGCTTTGAAACCCATTAGGCCTGGAAGTTGAGTCTCACTATAAATACAACTTCTAGTGAGAAATTCACAGGTCTCCTTGCCCTAGCCTCCCAAAAAGGACAGCCGCACTTTTCTCTTGCAATTTCTTGGAGGACACAAGTAGCACTACGAGCGCAAGAGAAACGCATCTGCCGGGACGTGGTGGAAGCGTGGTGATCCTGAGAGGCTCGTGTAGATACCATAGAGAGCCTGAACACGTCAACTGTTCAGCTTTCGTGATTTGACTCTATAGTTGTGTGAGAGATCTTAACCGAAAATTAGGTATGAAAATTTTCAAACACTCGGTTTACCCCGTTTCACTTGGATCTTGGAGGGTTTCGGTTAAATTCCGCTGTGCTGTTTGGCTCCCGAAACCTAGCAGTGGTATCAGAGCTACTGGTGAAACCCTAAATCGGGATTGAGTGTTGAATCGCATGATACTATGTGTTCGATTGGTTTTCAGCCATGATTAATTAGAATGATTCATGATGCATGAAACCGAAATTCATAATGAACAAATGAGATATATGAAGAAACGACACAAATTGGTTAATGAGATTAACCTGAAATTGATAGGTATGAGATACCTATATGGATTAGGATTCTTGCAATAGTTGCAAAAACCCTAGCTTTGTTCGGATTCGGCCTGTTCGGGCACTGAAAGTAAGGTATTTTTGGTGGCTCAAATGGAGGAGTCTCGGGTGTCTACTTGCTCGCAATAGAAGATTTCGGGCTAAGCAATTGTAAGATAATTTTTTGCGCCCGCTGACCGGCCAGTGGGACCGCCGTATGCAAAGCGCCACATAAATAAAAACTGGTTAATCAACGCGTGAAATTTGGCATGCATCTTTGTTGAATGAGATTTGACATGATATGCTGATTGGTGTTTGAAGCATGGTGCATG